>BEXV01001699.1:79907-95636 GCA_003118195.1 Hemicentrotus pulcherrimus
TCAGTATGATATCATGTGAAACATTTCTTTATATTGGAAATAATATCACCATTATGGTGTGCATACTTAAGCACACAAATCTTAATTCAACATTGAAATACGAGTTCAATCGAAAATTATATACAGTAGACATTCACCATTTTTAAGTGCAGACTTATGCACACAAATCCAATCTCAGTATATCATGTGAAAAATTTCTTTATATTGGAATATCACTATTTTGATGTGCAAACATGCACAAAAATCTCAATTCAACATTTAGTTTTCATTATAACTTTACATGCAATTGAAATTAAACATTATGATGTGTGAACTTAACAAAAATCTTAATTCAACATTGAGCTATTATTTCCTTTGAAATTCATTATCACCATTAACATTATAATCAAATTAAAATCTCAGTTTGACATCCCATAAAATATATACATGTTTGCATAGGAAATTCACCATTATAATGTGCTGACCTATACACAAAACTCCAATCTCAGAACGATTTTATATGAAATAACAAGATATTTGAAGTATTTGATTCTTTCAAGATTGTTATAATTTCTGAAAAGGAAACGAAGTATTATTACGTCTTACGTCATTTACTTCTTGCAACTTTGGATTGACTAGAGATACTGAACATAGACATGTCTGTTTCTTAAAGTGAGGGGGATGTATTTCTGGTATCTTAAGTGGAGTCAGTGGACTAGGGCAGCTACGTTGTGCACAAGAAAGTTGTTGGGAATAAAAGATGACAACCACAACGTGAAGGAACATAAATTGACACTGTTATGATTGGTTGTTGAGTAACTCTCAAAGTAGTTACACTCTGTTACTACACACAACATAAAGTTGGTTGAAGAGCATCATTCTGCCAGCCGAAAGTGATTTTTCGTGATTAGGGCTTTCTTCAAATTTTCACTTCCTTCAGATCTCGTTGTTCTGTTCCACCAATCCTGAAGTATACTAAGTGTTCCCATGAATGTGACAGTTTGGTATTTTTCATTTGTAGTGTATGTAACGTTGTATTTCCATAGGTTCAAAACCCAATACCTGCCCTATAGACTGTTGATGTAATCATCCGTATGAATCCACTTACCTATTGTATTGAGAATGTCGTCAAAATCCTACTCTGTAGATTCTTAGATAGGGCTTTATTAAATGGAGAAAATATGAAATGTTACTTTTTATGTAATAATCTCAGTTGACCGATTTGAACTTTAATGTACCATATTTACATACAAATCAAAACCAAAAAAAGATTCAAATGTAATGGGAACTAGAAATATCGCAATCTGTATTGCTGCGCAATGCGAAAGTTTCCCCGGCAGTGACAGCGATTTTTGTGTCATCCTTATGTTCGAAGGAGGGACAAAGATACCCTCTCCCCTCCCTGAAACAAAGGATGATGTAGAGATTGCCACTAGTGGCTCGGACTATTGTCACCAAAATATGTGTATCCGGTAGATTAGAGTATAATATCTCTGTAGAAAACTTGAGAGAAATCTGTCAAGAAATGTGACAGTCAGAGGGCACAAAAGACAGCCACCAAAATATACAATGGAGCAGCATCGCCCAACAGTGTAAACGTGTAGATTGTACCAAGATACATACATCTCTACACAAAATTTGAAAGAAATTGATCAAGAAATGGGGTCTGCAGAGTGCATGCCGTCCTGCAAAATAAGACCCTTTGACCCTATAAAACATGGGACACTGGTGGCAGCATCACCAAAAGCTATACATGTAGGTGCTTAAAATTTAACAGCATACACTTGCATACTCAATTTAAAAGAAATATGCCAAGAAATGATGCAGTTACACCGCACGTACACTAGAGTGCACACAAGACATCTATGAAAATATGACCTTTGACCCGATAAAAGATGGAACACTGGAGGCAGCATCACCCAAATGAACAGGTGTGTAGATATACCAAGTGTCACCTCCATACAAAATTTGAAAGAAATCTGTCAAGGAATGTGGCAGTTAGAGCGCACACATGAAAATAACTTACTTTCAATAGAACCAGAAAAATCAGACAAACCAATCAAATAAAGTTTGAGCAAAATCGGATAACTAATAAGAAAGTTATGAATTCTTAATGACATGAAAAACTTTGAAAATCACTAAACAAATTTGGCAACTCACTCATGAGTCTGTGACGTATGGTCCTCACTATTCACTAATTATTGCCTGTATATTAATAATACAAATTTCCTATTTTCACCCTAAGAATCCCATTTCTTCACACCAGCATCCAAGTTAGATTTATTAGTAATATGCGTTTGTGTGGATGCACAAATAAAGAGTAATTTTGTCCAATTAAATCATTAAAAAAATTGAATTTTGGTAAACTATTTATATAAAAATCAATAATTATGAAATACAATATTCAGAAAATAGCATCAATTCTTCACAATTCATTACAGTTTTGGGGAAATGGCGTACAATCATTGTTTATCATTTTGAAGTACCGGTATATGAAATCACTGTACCTGTTCACGTTTAAGTATCTCCTCGTATCGGATGGGAGGAAGCTTCAGCAATTTACTGTGGAAAGATAAAGAGGTTTGTGTTACATATTTAGCAAAACCTACTGTATATCTACATCACCATGCAAGCCGATACTTATAAGCAGCATCTAACCACTTCTTGTAATGGCTGCAATTAAACTGATTGAATCTTTGCACCGCACAAAACGTATGACCTCTTAGTACAAGGGTCGGCAAATCAGACTATTACTAAATTGATTGCAATCATTAAAGTCAATTCGACAACCAATGCTTGTTACTTTTCCATTAAAAGACATTTTCAAGCTCTTTCATTTGGAGGGAAGTTCTATCTCTCAAATGCCGTTGGAATTTGACTTTTTCATTTGTTTGGCCTGCAAATGGGACATATAGTACCTTTAATGTGTTAATACTTTATTTCTTTCATTTTTTACGAATGACGGTATGGTAATAATTAAAAGACGATGGTAATAAAGAAGGATGTTTATATTGCTGTTTTATATTCTATTTATTAAACATGACAGATGGTCTTTAAGATTTTCATTTTTTTAGAACGGTTTTCTGTTGGTCATTAAGTTGATTCTGAAAATTCTGCTGTTGTTTAATATTTAAAAAGATGTTACTTTGTATGAGTAAAGAGGGGAATTCTGAACAAGTTCAAATATTATAATGGACCTATCATAGCCATTCTCCTGTATTTCAAGTCTATGATGAAAATTAAATCATACTTTGACATTAAACCTTCTAACGGACTGAATATTGCTAAATGTGATAAACTAAGAGTCTTTTTATATTGCGACACGCTCAGGGTTCAGCCATTCATCAAGCCCCTGTTGCTTTTACGGATGCACCTTTTTCCATCCTTCAGTTTTAGTACATTTAATCATGTCTTCTTTTTTCTTTCTTTTTCCAATGAATAAATATATTTCAATGTATTTTTCTTTACCCATGTTTTACAACAATGTAGAATGTAATTTTACTGTGATTGGAATCAAATAAAGTTAAATTCAATTCAATTAAAGAAAGGAAGAATGTGTTTCCTCCACTTTAAAACTAATCTGTTATATAACAATATATATATATATATATATATATATATATCTCAACTTCTTCATAGTTGGTACGGTTTTCTGTTGGTCTTTCGGAGGGTTTACAAGATTCTGCTGATGCTAATTCACAAAACAAAAAGAAAATAATTTAGATGAGTAAATGGTTGATTTCCTAAACAACTAAATGCAAACACAGCAATGGGCTTTTTAACAGTATTTAGTGGTTCTAAAAAGGAATTCTAGAAGGAATGCTCCTTCTGGGAACTATTTAAGATTCTCTGTGTCCTATTGCCTTAATTCTAGAATTGACATCCACACGCAGGGGCTAGTCTTACAAAACTAACTTTTTCTTTTTTTCTCATACATTCTATCATAATAACGACACACAATAACCCGCTTGTGTCCCGAGTAGTTTTATTTCTCCTGAATGAATACAAGAGCATTCTGGGCCTGTCAGAATATCTCATTATAATATATGCATGTCAAAATAAATCGTCTAGCTCCTTTGACCATTTGACCGCCTTTTCCGAATAGTGAATACTGAAAATACAATGAAAAGATGACTTTTTTTCTTATAACTTACATTCTTATAACAAAGTTAGCCCTATGTCATCATAGCAATTACATGACCAACATGTACGATCCGGAGGAAATTCCTGCGAGGTCTATTTCAAACCATACCCTTGACCTAACCATAACCCTAAATATCAAAAAAATTAAACCCAAGTCCAAACTCCATTTCTGACGAAATAAAGGCCAGAGCAACATCGGGACATACCTTGATTGAGTTGGTTCTCATTCGGTTCGTATTCATCTCCTTTAGAGTATTGTTGACCTAAAAAACAAAATTAAAACTCAACATTAATTTTTCATATCTGTATTGCATCTTTAAATTCAGGTGAGTTTTGTGATTAAAAACGTTAAGGAAAACACATGTAGGCACACTCGTTATTTTCTGTAATTTCACAAATTACTGTTTCCCGTCCCTATATATCGAAATAGCAGATGGAAAATACACTGAAATATTGAAAAAAAGTAATGGACAAAGATCAAGATATATATAACAGAGCAAACGTTGGGAAATAGGTAGGGTCATGTATTACATATACCTTCATTGAGTTGGGGCTCATTCAATTCGCATTCATCTCTTCTAGAGTATCGTTGACCTTAAAAACGAAAGTAAATCTCAGCATTAATTTTTCATATCTGTATAGCATCTATAAATTCAGGTAAGTTTTGTGATTAAAAACGTTAAGGAAAACACATGCAGGCACACTCATTATTTTCTGTAATTTCACAAATTACTGTTTCCCGTCCCTATATATCGAAATAGCAGATGGAAAATACACTGAAATATTAAAAGAAAGTAATGGACAAAGATCGAGATATATATAAAAAAGATTGATGTTTGAGGGTTACACAAACTCTTAAATGACATTGGTTAAATTCACCCAATTAGGGTTCATTCAGATATGAAGGGTAAACCGGCAACTGCGAAAAAGAGAGAAAAAACGCCACGTTTAAAAAAAAATGTAAATGAATGGCAACTGCACGCACAAATATCTACAGAAGGTCTATGGGTAAGACGTGGGAACAAGCATAATTATTTGGTGAAATCCAACACAATATAGGGGTATAAATCACCCAATTTGGAGTAGGATTGTACCAACCAAAAACATGTTCCATTTTACCTAACTAAATTGATTTGATATTGCAATATTTATTTTAAATGTTTTTTAAATAATTGTAATTTTTCTTTCAAGCAGGAAAATAATGCAACCAGACTTGCCTTTTGCCCTCCTCAAGAAAAAGATGATGGCCGCCATGAGAAGCATCAGCATGCTTATTGTCAGCCCAGATATGAGAGCCCACTCAATATTCTTTCCTGGTGTGTTTGGTACATCTAAGGCAGGACGACAAGTTGAAGAAAACTAATATCTGAATTTAAAGGAGGACTAAAGGTAACAATATTAAACCATTTGAGTGTTTTTTTCTGACGAGATCTGCATGTTCAACAATTTCATCTGTTAAAAACAACAACAACAATAATAATAATAATAATAATAATAATAATAATAATGAACTTAATAGGACTTTAAAGAGAAGGTTGAGTTCTGGGAAGAGGTGAAAAATAATTTGTGAGCGTTATCATTTTTATTATGCAAGTGTGGAAGAATATCAGATAACACATGTTCCCTAAAAAGCATGGCTCTTCAAATACTTTCATATTCTAAATAGGCCTATGGCATGTAACATCGTAAAAATAAGGTGTAAGATTTTTACGCCACATGTTCGTGTAGTCCCATATACATCTTTTTGTGTAAGTGTGTGTAACTTTACCTAATTTCTGATCATTATGATGATTCCAGAACCTTGCAATACACACAAATTCTTATATATGCTAGATGATCAACCCTTTCTGGTCGATTCCACACCGTTTCTTTCACAATGCAATTGCATGACCAGAACTCAACTTCAACTTTTAAGTACAAAAAAAGAATAGTTAATATCTCTTTATGCTACAATACCGGAAAAAACAAAATACCATTACATGCCTACAGATTTGTACAGATCAATTCCAAAATCACGTTAATGTGCTATGATATGATATTAATAACATCAAGTCAAATATTAAGATCACTTAATTTTTTAAGATTACAACATTTATTTCATGTCATATATTATAAGAAAGAATAGGCAAGATTAACCCTATCTAACCGCGACATTTTTCGCGATAACTTTTTAACGCCAAAGAATCTTGCGCTGAAAATTTATGACTTTTTTTTCTTTCGAGTCTTGCGCATCTTAGTCTACCATTATAGAGTAAAGCGACGTTATGTCTTTGCATGTCAGCCTGAAATCGCTTATTTTTGTGATTTGTGAACAAAACAAATGGAAAACTCATTTTTCCGAAAAAGAGGTTCAAAATAGTTGAATTATAGTTAAAATAGAAATAAAACAAAAACAAAAAATACATAAATTAGAAAAACAAAGAAATACATAATATACATGTATCATCAAATCAATAGAAAAGAAGAAATAACCTGGCCTTTCCAATTTATGTTGTATTATTATCCCAAATGGAATATATGTAGTAAAAACTAATGTTTAAATATGAATAAAGAATGATTTTGTGGGTAAAAATGTGAATTCCATTACCTTATTTGCATAAATTATCATAAATATGCAAATGAGAGAACCTTTCAACAACAACAAAATTACCATAGTCATCTATTCACTTCACTTGACATGCATGCAATTTTTTGCGGCAATAGGTCGTTCAACAGCCAAGATCATAGGTAGGGTTAAGTGTTTCTTTCTAATATGCAGATACATTAGGATTGTGTTTTTCTCCTTTTAATAAATTTATACCAGTGTTAAATGGGTTGTCATGGAGCTATTCATCACGGAAAATGGGTAATTTTGCGATGCCACTATTTTGCGATGCCACTGTTTTGCACAAAGCGATGCTTTATACATCAACTTGTGTTTATTGTTTTGTGAGAAATTGCATGTAGTACAAACGAGGGACCATGCAGAAAGGCGAATATAGCAACCAAAGTGTCAAGTACTTATTCTAAAAATTATATAAATAAATACCTGCGGGTGGTATGATCCATGCTTCAACTGATACGGCTGTGTTCTCCGTTCCATAAGCCGATAGATATGTGGCGTTACAGGTAAAGCTTCCTGTTTCAGACGCCTGAATCTGTCGACTGATGTCAGTGGTCCCGTCTTCATTCTGTGTAACGTCATGAGTAGACGGGAAATTTTGTCCATCCTGATACCAAATGAGTTCGGCATCTTCAACAGGATAAACGTTATGGAGTGTGCAGGTGATGGGTTGGTTGGCGTGAATGATGCAGGATGAAGACTTGTCAACCCTGGTGCATGGTGAAATCACTGGAAACGTATCAGGGCGAAGACCTTAGTTAAAAGTTAATAAGGATAATGACAGTATTATCAATAATAATAACAACAACAGCAGCAACAGAGAAGATGATAATACTTCTGATGATTATTACAATTATAGTAAAAATGTTAATAATAATAAAAAAGTTATTATTATTGATATTAGCAATATACATGAATAATTTTCAAAATGGTGTATTATTTACCCACGCAGGGTAGCCACCTCCGTGTTACTACTGTTCTTCTTTCAGGCCCTGCATAAATTGCCACAGAATTGCCAAGTGGCATTTAAACACAGATGGTATTTGGGTAACTCATTAATCAACATTTACCCCTCTCACACAAGATGTCAATGTGCATATGGCAAATGCTTTGGATATGAAAATGGTAGAAGTACAGCTATGGTGTTGATGATGCTTCCTGGGTAGACAAAATTATTAATATTCTTACTATCAAACAAAAATGTGTTCACAAACAATGTCATAACCAATACTTTTTCACTGCTGTCAACGAGATCAAAAAAGAAACTTACTGAACACATTGAGCTTGGTCGTGATATTGGTCACTATCGTTAGCCGTTGCCGGTCCACGTCACAGCGATAGGTACCCTCATCAGCCACGGTTATGTCTTTCAGGATGAGCGTAGAAAAGTCGTCTTGCAAACTTGCTCGATTTGCATATTCTGCTTCTTTATGTAAGTTCCCATCGGCAAGGAACAAAATCTTGTGACGCCCAGTACCATCATTGTAGGACCAGAAGATGTTACGTACCGTGCCTTCTCCAAAGGGACATGGTATGTTGACAGTGTGACCGGTCGTTGAGAAAATTTCTGGAGTGGTTCCAGAAACGGTGACTGCGACCCATGCCAGTAAGGTTATTACGAAGGCTGAGTTAAAAAGACAGAAAGAATGAACTGAGCATTTATTTCAGATCGAAATAGCTCTTCAGACACGTTTTTAATAAAAGTGTTTATACTGGAACATAGCATGCGAGGAACAGAATGTGAGGGTGTGGGTTTCGGTCGGTAAAAAGGTTTGTGAGAGCATTTATTTTGTTGTTGTCCTTTCTCTCTCTCTTTCCCTCTCCCCCTTTTTCTTGTCCATCTCACCACACCCACCGCAAATGTATAATGAGAATTATAACAACATTCTGGGTTTATATAGTGTTTCATATATCGATGGTGCCGCATCCTTTCCCTGCCATGGGTTTAGGCTTTTGCACACACAATGCATGCACATTCTCCACTCCCTATGGATCACCCGGCCAAGCCAGTCGCCATTTCAAAGCTGCTCACAATGCGGAATCCCACCCTCAACTCTTGGATTGAGAGTCAGGTGAATGAACCACTATACGACACCTCCACAAAAATGTATGTATCATTCACAAAGGTGGTTACAACATAATTTCACGCCACATGATATAGAGAATCTCCCTGTTGATTCCTAACGATGATCTAATTTCCGAGTCCATTTTTTTCAATCCAGTATTATCCGTTAAACTAATGAACACACCACTTTGAATATGGGGACACATTATATCCCCTTATTCATTATCCAACTTGTGTAAGTATAAATTCTGCAACATTGATTGATAACATCTTTACGAATGATCTTACACGATTGTCTAGAGGTGTTATTGAGGCTGACGTTAGCGACTATCTTCCTGTATTTTTGTAAATGTGATAGGTTGTTGTTTAAAGAAAATTGACTTTTAAACAATAAATGAAGCTAGCAGTAGGGAATTCAATATATGTTTGAAGAAAATATCTTGGAATTTGGGTGAGAGGGACCTTAATATATTTTATAAGTCATTTTAAAATCTATTTCTTACCTCATATAATAAATGTTTTCCTTTACAAATGGTAACTATTAAAAAGAAACGTGCCAGTAACTAACCATGGATGGACAATGATTTGATTTAGAAAATCAAGAAACAAGGGAAACACTCTCGGCGGTCTCGTCTGCATTACGCAATTCGATATGATGACAAATTGAGGTTGGGCCATTATTTATAGGCAGGATGGCCCATTAGCAGGCCCCCCAAAGTGAAATCCTCTGAATATAATCTGAAGATAATAAATACACTTCCCTACTCAATTTGAAAGAAATCTTGTCAAGAAATGATGCAGTTAGACCACACACTAGAATGCACACGAGACATCTATTAAAAAAAAGAACCTTGTCCCTATAAAAGACGGAACACTGAAGGCAGCATCACCAAAATCTATAGGCTTGTAGATGATACCAAGATACACCTTTGTTCAAAATTTGAACAAACTCCCTTGAGAAATGTGGCCTATAGAGCACACACAAACAATCCACAAAAATATGGCCTTTTACCCTATAAAAGACTGAACACTGAAGACAGCATCACCAACAGTAATAGGTGTGTAGATTATACCAAGATACACCTCCATACAAAATTTGAAAGAAATCCGTCAAGTAATGTGGCAGTTAGAGCGCACACAAGAATATGACGCTGCAGACATGGCGTAACGCTGCTGAATCCATAGTATCCCACCAGCATGACGGGGCAGACACGGCGTAACGCTGCTGAATCCATAGTATCCCACCGGCATACTGCCGGGGGATACAATAATGAGAATTCTACATATAATCTTGCTGAAAGTAATATGCGCTGCACAGAGTACTATGCGTATGGGACTACACATGTGGAAGGAAAGTTTGATCCAAACATTACACTTCTTTCTTTTAAATAAGTGAACATTTGAAAAAGCAACCCTTTTCAGGGGCTTTTCATCTTTACTTAATTTTTTAAATGGCTTCATCAGGGTTCTTGACATTATACATTGGATCTAAGGGTGCATTTAATCGATTTTTCGAAGCTAGAATCACAAATCAAATCGCCCTAACAAAACAAGGTCACTGCGGGAAAGCGTTCAAGCGATTTTCTATTAACGCTGATTCTAGCTCATTTCGAGCCCAGCCACTGCGCATCACACTGCGCGGTTGACCAAGGAAGTATAGGTCAACATTGGCGTGCGCTTTTTTGGAAATGTTTACGGCCGACTGGACTGCTGTTTTGAGCATAGATCATAATGATAAAACAAAGAATGAGAAGGTGATAGAAGCAAAGCTGCCAACCTCCAGAACAGAAAATCAGTAATCACAAGGCTCAAAATCAGTAATTTTAGGTATAAATCATGAAAATCATTACTGATTTTATTATTTACGATATAAATCTACGTATCTACTTATCCAACTTTGCTATGTTGCACCTCAACATTGCATAACCGAAACTTAAAACACATCGCCAAAATTGCTCATACCCCCTGCCAAACAGCGCCCTCCATGACCCTTGTGTCCGAGCGCTGCCAACGTAACCTCTTCCTCTTTATCACGAGTTCCCTAGAACACACCTTGGTAAAGGCGCTGGGGATGGAGGGAGGGAAAATAGGTAGATAGGTAGATTTATATCGTAAATAATAAAATCAGTAATGATTTTCATGATTTACATCAATAAATCAATGTATCTACCTATCCAACTTTGCTATAGACCAGCACAGATTAATGCCGGGTGGTAAAAACCAAGCAAACTTATCAATTTAATGAGAAAGACGACGAAGCCACCTTCAGAGAAGCGACCGCGAAGGCTCGTTCGCCCGCGGGCACATCTTTGAGATAAAAAGCAGTTAAAAAAGCTGCCTTACAGATATCTCGAACTGAAACTCTGTTGAAAAGAGCCCAAGACGTACTGACACTGCGAGTATCATGGGAACGAGGAGCCCTGCCAGGCGTCAAGGCCTCAGGGCCCGCAGCCTTGATAGCCAGGACTAACCACCTGGAGATCGTATTCCGAGATGCCGCCGAATGTGGCTCTCGAGAAACCAGAAAGAGCTGATCCGACTTGCGAAAAGGCTTCGTCTTGTGAAGATACCATTTGAGGGCGCGAACGGGACACCACAGCTTGTCCCCGGAGACCGAAGAAAAATCCGACAAGGGATGGAGAACCACTTCCACTGAACCCGACGTGTCAGATTGATTATTAGCAATAAAAGAAGCCTTGGGAATCAAACGAACCCCACGTCCTTCCCAGCGGATATGCCCAGGGGCAACTGAAAGGGCATGAAGTGAGCTCCTACGCTGACCAGAAGCGATTGCCATGAGAAAAACCGTCTTGATCGTAGTACGCAGAAGCGTCGCAGAACACAGCGGTTTGAAGGGAGGGCGTGCTAAAGCTTCCAAAACCTTGGGTAAACTCCACACTGGTGTCAGAGGTCTGAAGAAGGGTCTCTTAAGGGAGGAAGATTTCAAAAGAGCCGCTAGCTGAGGAGCAGAGGAAACCGAAGCACCATCGGCAAACCCCGAATGAACTGCAGCTATAGCTGACTGATAGCCACGAATCGTCGACAGAGCTCTCCCCTTGTCATACAAAGAGATCAGAAAGTCAGCAATAGAAGGTAAAGACGCCTCTCTAGGGGCGACGCCCACCTCCTCACACCAAGTGTGAAAAGCATCTAACCTGGAGTTGTAAACCGTCCTGGTCGACTCTCGTCTACTCTGGACTAGAAATTGTGCAGCACGTTCGGAGAAACCTGAGGAATGAGCCCTCTCCCCGATAACGGCTAAGCGGTGTAGGATTTCCGGCCGCTGGTGTAGAATACCGGACAGAGGTTGCGACACCAGATCCGGATGACATGGCAACGACCACGGAGTCCCCACCAGGAGGGTCAGGAGGTCCTGAAATCACGACCTCGCCGGCCACCAAGGAGCTATGAGAATCACCATCGCTTGATCTTCCCTGATCTTCCTGAGCACACGGGGAATCAACGCGAACGGGGGAAAGTCGTAAGCCCTCCACCCCCCCACGGGATCGCGAAAGCGTCCAGAGCAAAAGCTCCTGGTTCTCGGACTCTCGAGTAAAATTGAGGAAGGCGATGGTTGAGCGAAGTTGCGAAGAGATCGATGTCGAGAACACCGAACAATCCCACCAGTTGCCTGAAGACAGTCTGAGACAGGGTCCACTCCGAGGGAAGGCACTTGCCTCTGGAGAGAAAGTCCGCTATGATATTCTCTTCGCCGGGGATATGTTATGCAATCGGGAACACCCTCGCCCCCTTGCACCACGCCCAGAGTTGGGGGCCAACTCGTTCAGAGCCACAGAATGAGTGCCTCCCTGTCTGTTGATGTACACCATCACCGACACGTTGTCCGTAAGTATCAGAACCGAGCGACCCACCAGACGAGCACGGAAGTGACGAAGCGAAGCAAACACTCCCATGAGTTCCAACATATTGATGTGGGGCAGAAAGTCCAGATGACTCCAGTCTCCTGAAATCACTGACCCCTGGCAATGATCCCCCCCAACCCAACAGCGACGCGTCCGTGGTGACGGTCACGGAAGGGAGAGGAACTCGGAAGCGTTTGCCCTAAAGGAGGAAGGAAGGACAAAGCCAAGGACCTAGAAGACCCTTGATTCTGGACGACAGGGGGATCCACGTCAAAGGTGAAGGTTGATCTGCTTCATGGTGAGAATCATTCTTAAAGAACCTGAGCGCTTGGGAATCACGAACACCGGCGACAAACAAAGACACGGGTGATCGTCGTCTACTTCTTCTATTGCCCCCTTTTCTAACAGTGACACGAACGGGAGCACTCTGTATCGGTAGAAATTGCCTAGGATGGCAAACCCCTGAAGATCCCGTGACCGCGGATGTATCGTTATATGAAAATAAGCGTCGCGAAGATCCACAGAAACCGCGACGTCTGCTGGATTCAATGAAGGAAGGGTGGTTGCCAGATGATCCATTCGGAAATAAGCCTTTCCCAGATGAAGGTTGATCCGTATCTGTATCGTATCTGTATTCTACCGATCTGTATCGGTAGAAATTGCCCAGGAAGGCAAACCCCAGAAGATCCCGCGACCGCGGATGTATCGTTATATGAAAATAAGCGTCGCGAAGATTCACAGAAACCGCGACGTCTGCTGGATTCAATGAAGGAAGGGTGGTTGCCAGATGATCCATTCAGAAATGAGCCTTTCCCAGATGAAGGTTGATCCGCTTCATGTTGAGAATCATTCTTAAAGAACCCGAGCGTTTGGGAATCACGAACACCGGCGACAAACAAAGACATGAGTGATCGTCTACTTCTTTTATTGCCCCTAACTTTTATTGCCCCTAATTGCCCTCTAACAGTGACACGATTTCGGGAGAAATGTGACCCTGAAAAAGAGGGGACATGATCGGAGAGCGGCTCCGGAGGACGCCATTCGAAAGAGGTTCCACAATATCGATGAAGAACCCTTCTCGCACCACCGACAGAACAAACGCGTCGTTGGTGATCTTCTCCCACGCTCGGAGAAATCTCCGGAGCCGCCCGCCGACCTGAGACCCAAGCGCTTGGGGGAAGCCATCATCTAGAGAATGACTTCCCACCTCCATGTAAAAAGGGAGTCCGGGAAGATGAATATCCCCAGCGACCTCCCCTGGACGACCTACCCCTAGAAGTCGAACCACGAGACGACGCACCACGATAAGAAGAATCACGAGACGAAGGACGACCACGATCCTGGTATTCCTCCTCGACTGGGTAACAGTCCTGAGGGCGGCCCTTAGACTGGCCGACGTTCTTACGAGAAGAACCCGAACTCCTTGAACTTTTCTTACGAGGTCTGGAGGAAGGAACCAGCTTTTGGACATCGCGAAAAGCAACAGACGGGTCTCGACCCTTCTTCTCACCATCAATCTCGGCTTGCAGTAGAGTAGAGAAACTATCTCCACAAAGGTGGGGGCTGGCCACTGGAATCTGCGGAAGCAGTCCTGGAATTTGGCGTGGTCGAATGCCCAAACTAGTGAGCACAGCCTCCCGACGATGCTTCTCGATGGAATGCGAAGCCCCCTCAAGCTGTGAGAAAAGAATACCTGATACCTCTCTCATGACCTGCACCAAGATCGAACGATCCTCAACAGAGATATGGAGATCCACCGCACTAGCCAAAAGCTCCACCAGCATGTCCATAACAACGGACATTTGGAGACCAGAAGCAGTCAATGAAGAAAGATCAAACAACAAGTTGTCACTTTTATCAAAAGGACCACGAATCCCAAACTTCTTCCCCAAACGACTGGCCACTGCCACAAGTTTGGGAGAAACCCGTTTAGGACGCAAATACGACTCAGCATCCTAAGGAACGAAAGCGTACTTGTTCACCTGCCGCTTAAGAAATCCCGTCGATGACGACAAGTCTTTTGCGGCATTCACAAATTCTTCTTTGTGAAGATCAGGAAGAAACAGTCCCTGAACTGCCGAAGAGTCCGATTTAGAAGACAGGAAGCCTCGCCGCCCCGACGATAACTCCGGGACGACACAAGAATCGCATCATCCCCCGCAGCTGAACCAGACGACTGAGCGATGGAACCAGTGTCCCAACAATCAACAGAGCCCCCCCTAACTTGACCAGATAAACAGGGACGATCCCCGCCTATCGGAAGGCCCAAAAATGCGTGAGGCGGAGAAGCAAAAAGAGAGAACCCCAGTGGAATACGACAACTCGAAACATGCACCGGCGACTGCTCAGGAGAGATCGATGCATCTTCGGAAAGCTCCGAAATTAAATCAACCACGATCGGATCCGAAACTGAAGTAGTAAGAACCGGAGGAGCCGATTCGGGCATCGAAGAGCGAAACGCATCAGCAAAAGCCCGCATCCAATCCGAAAATTCCGGGGGTTCTTCGACGGATAAACAAAGCCCGAGGAAGAACCGGCCACAGCGTCCCGGATACCCCGCCTCTTACGAGAAGTAGCGGTAACGGAAACGGCCGATGAAGAAACGGGACGGGTATCCGGTAAAAGGCCGTCGGTAGGAGCTCCACGCAAACCGAATTGGGAAAACGGAACACGCACCGACGGAGAGGTGCGGTTAGTTGAAGCACCAGGATCCGACTCGGCTGCACGGGTATCCGGACCGAAATCCGGAACCGGCAAAGCCGACAAAGGAACAGAAGAACCGATCGGTGACCGGTTCAAGTCCGGATCCACGGTAGCAACGGCCGATCCAAAACCCGGAGAGCGCCGAATAACCTGGCGGTGCAGAACTAAGGTCTGCTCCACCCAGACGTGACACCTCTGGGTTTCTGGGAAGCGTCTCGAGGGGAGATAACATCGCCCCCTCGACCATTCTCATGGGCTTGCCTTGCCCGCATAAATGTCCGCTGACATTTGCATCCCAGGGGTTTGCGGTGTCACCACCGCTCCCGAGGGGCGTAACTAATGAAGACTTGCTAGAATCCTTCTTCTTCTTTCTC
>BEXV01001700.1:50630-61146 GCA_003118195.1 Hemicentrotus pulcherrimus
TACGTGTGATGGGATCATACACTTTTTTTCCACGTCCTTTCAGTCCCTTCTTTTTCTCTCATGTTCTTACTTTCTTTCTTTCTTTTATTCTTACTTTTAATCACTATTATACGTGTGTGTGTTTGTGCGTGTTTGTAGGAACACAACATACATGTCTGGGTTTATGTGTGTGCGTGTCCGTGTGTGTTTGGGGGGGGGGGCACTAGCCCTCTATGTTCCTGCATCTACAACATCCAAGTTTTGGTACCGTTCATTTGATTAACCTTCCATCTTGCCCTGGGCCAATATCATCGCTTGTATAGCGAAATCGGGGTGCACCGACGGGTTTTACTAGAGATTGAATAGAACAAGGCAAACACCAAAAAAGTAAGAAGGGCCCTGAGGCTTGTTTGTGTGGTTGTGGGAGGGCATGTTTTTAACAACAAGTCCAAGAGAATAATACCATCTACTATCATCCCCTCTCCATTCTCCCAAACTCTTTTTTGTAGGGGGGGGGGGCAAATCGATTGGTTTTTCTACATATACGCCAATCAGAGTCACGACTAAAGCATGTGATGTGACATCTGCCAGTTTTACCAGCACCCGGTGTAATAATATCAAGGATATAGTTCAATGATAAGAAATAACACTCATGCAACAAACCAATTAGATTTTTTGAAATACTGTGTAGTAATTTGACACAATTGTACATAAAGACATTTTTTTTTTAATACAGATATGAAAAATCAAATATAAAAATGAAAAATACAAATAGTATATAATATAATTGATTTACTTAAAATGTGACAACTGTATTACACACCAACAAAATACATGAATATAACTAGAAACTTGAAAGTATGGAGGTAAATAAAGAATCAAGATAAATGCAGGGGCCAACTATCATAAGAATGAATGCAGGACGCTGTTATAGGAATATGTAGGAGAATAGGAGTAGGAGTACAACCTGTCATTAGCAACCACCTCTTTATCGAGGCTACCTACCGTTATACCGTGTGAGTCAAATAAAAATTTACACCTAGAAAATTGCTAATAATTAAAAAAATCATCTAGGAACAGTAAATTGTTATACATGTTGTGAAAGAGTGTGTTATCCCAAATCATTTGGTATCACTTTTGTGTGGTATGTGTTCACGCTTGGATAAGGAGGAGACATTGTTTGCGAGAGCGCAAAAATCGACTTGCGCCATGGTGATGCCTACAGTATGTATTACCGCTATGTTGGGATTAGCGGAGTGAGAGAATGAATAGAATGTGTCACATGAATTGTATTGCATATGCTTTTTGCAGAAGCAAAGTAACACAGACACACACGAGAGCGCGCAAAATGTTCGTTGATATTTGATATTCGATATTAGATATGTGTGGTGGCATGATTAATTATGTTAGGGATGTAATTTGGATCCGCAAAGACCGAATTAATACCTAAATCCCAGTTGTTTTATTCAAACATCACTGTGACGCAAGTCTAATGTTGCACTCACGCAAGCTCATGTACACCCAAACGTGAACACATACCCCACAAAAATGATACCAAATGTTTCAGGGTAAAGCCCTTTTTCATAAGATGTATAATAATTTACCGTTCATAGATTGTTTCTAAAATAATTAGCAATTTTCTAGGTGTAAACTTTTTTTTTTATTCACACTGTTTAGAAGTCATTCATTTTGTCCCTATCGATAAATAAATGTGCTTTGTAGAGCCTGTCTATTGAGGCCACCTGTCTACAGTGACCACTTTTTTTAATTTTTACATTGGGTGACTTTAAACAGGTTTGACTGTTTCTTATATTATGTGATCCACACTTTTGTAATCCTTACGAACTCCATTAAACTTTATCGATTACATTATTTCTAAGGTTCATACTTAAAAACATAATTATTTACACCCTTACCAAGTTTTGTAATATTTTAAGTTTGTACAAATAAATAAAAAATAAAATTAAAAAAAAAATCTTCCCCTGATTGCTTTTGGAAGAAGAGTACATATTAAGCCATATTTTTAAACGTATTCGAGAAAGACCGTAATTTAACCAATCAAACTTTCATTCTTATGTTAAAAACAACACTAAAAAATATTTAGTAGCGGTTCTAAAGAGGGTATTAGGGGGAGCAAGCCCCCTTCCCCAAATTCTTTAATCCCCTTTTTCATTACAAATTGATTCAAGCGAGCCATATGTTTCAGATAAATGCAAGGACCTCAACACCACCTCTCCCCTCCTAGCGCTGCTCATGCGTATATTCTATTGACTGTACACTTGACATTTCCCTCTGAGTTTGAAACCAAAGCTTTATAAATTTTCAGCATTACATTTGATATGACTTTAAAGCTAGATAACTTCTCCTTACATATAGCCCCATCGGATTAACTATGTCGAGACCATCCTTAAAACACTGCTTCTACCTTTTTTCTTTTTTTTGTATTTAAAAAAATTATACAAATTATCAACCTTACATTCAAATGTTTATTGGTGAATGCGAATGATAGTAGTGTTTATATACCTCACTTTAGAAATCCAGCCATCTGATTTGTCGAAATAGGATTTTGAATATAAAATTGAAATTACACACTAAATATTTTATTCACCAAATATTTCAAGTGACCCCGCTCTGCCAATAAATAGATTTTACATGTCAAATTGTCTATATATACAAGCATTACTACTGTACAGCATTAATTTGTAGCATATGCATAAATATGCATAGCTTTGATATAGACATGGTCAAAATTGTATCTTGCATCTGTATCTTTTCTTTCACAATTACATTCAAAATAAGCATATTAATAACATTCATTTTCATGTTACATTGGTTTTTAATATCATGTACTTAGCATGTTCGAAATACATATATTGAAAAGCATCAAAGCCTGCCTGAAATGCAATACAAGGCAAACGTTAACAATTGTACACATAATAATAAAATATATATATATATATATATATATATATATATATATATATAATGCAGAAAGCAGATTAATTGCAGAAAATGTTGGTCGTTTATCAACAGATTCAGATTAATAGTTGAAAATAGTTAAAAATATTATGTGTAAATATACAAATCGTCTAATTGTAGCCTGTTCAGATACAAATATATACAAAATGAAAACAAATATTCCGACATACGAAAATATATGGGCCTTAGAATACTCCACAATCGCACTCGTCATCTTTCTCTTTTTCATCGTGTATCATGTTTCTGTTAAATGTCGAGAGCAAACAATACACAAATAATACAGTGAAGTAAAAAAGCGAGCAATAAGTATACAACCTCGTGGAATAAAGATTAGCTTCTGTATACAACGTATCCTGTCCCGATCAAAAACATAGTGAAGTAAATTGCCCTGGTAAAGGATATTGAAATTTACTTGAAAACAGAAATAGTGGAACGTAATGAAACATATTCTCTACAAATGTGATTTATAGTTGTTACTCATTTCCTGATATGATTTATGTATAATCACTCTGTAAAAAATAGCCACCCCCGCCACGCCCCCTTGTAAATGTTTACAATATATACAAATATTTTACAGTATTTACGAAAGGCACCAAGGATAAAATTAATATTCCTAACTGTTAAACAAAAATGTTAATACGCATGTACACGCACATACAGATGGAAAATAATTTTTTAAAATGTATTGTATGATAATGACATTAACATTTCATACTTTCATCACGTTTTGTGTATAAAGCCTCCTCCTTTGAGCAGAATAAGAGTTGTTTACCTTATTCATTTTTCTTGATATCTATACAGGGTATGAAATTTTCACCATTTGCAGTGTCTTCTGTGAGGCCATGTTTACAAATCACTCATGATTAAAAGATAGTTCCAGGAGAAAGTTTAAACTATACACAAGCCTACAAACAAATCATTGGGTATCCCTTTGATCATGGTAATAATAAATAGGCATTTTCAAAGAAATTGCATTTACCGATCTATCACACGACAAATTAATTATTGTACAGAATACACTGAATATGAATTAGCTTTCAATAGTTCAATCCATGACTAAGACCCAATTAAGGGATTTGGGGGTTATTTTCGTTGGACATAATGGTTATGTACAGAATATTATATGTAGTTTAGAGGGATAGTTGAGTTCTATTTTCAGACCTCAAATGCCTTCAAAATGCATGGTTATTGCTCTTATTCTTATCTATGACATTTCTAGTGCCCTTTTAGAACCTAAAATTGCTATGAAGGTAATTTTAGACCCAAAAATGTGTGAAATTTAGCCATTACGAGCATACCATTTCAGCTCCACTTTCGAAAAAACATGGTGACCGTTAATTAGTTATTTAATTAAAAATAACAATACATGGACCGGCTGGTTGTTCATAATATAAGCCACACGAAAATGCCAACAAAAAAGCAAACATCGGCAGTGCCTGAAATACGACGTAAAAGGCGTTATTTCATTTTTTTCGACGTTTTTTTTTCTTCAAATTTTTAAAAATACCTAATATTTGTGGTGGTACACAAGTATTAGAAATCGTTATATTTCAGCCGTCTCTGAACCGATTTTGATCAAACAAAGATGATTTTGTCATTTCAATATTATGTTCTTTCAAATTTGACACTCAGTTTTTCATTATCTCACCAAAAGAATTGTGTAGCGACCTCTGCAACAGAACTCAACTATCCCTTTAAAGAATAAGTTGTCTGCAATACATCATCATTACATAATCACATTCTAGGTCATTGATCCGGCCGATAATTTGTTTAAAACTTTACAAACAATTTTAAATGAAGGACAACAATAGGGAACTTAAGCTACGCAACCATTATTCTCGCATTCCCTTTCGCATTTTTGCAAAAGTTCCTGCCGGGAATCGAATCCGGGTCAAGGGCCTAGAACTCAAAAAAAAAAAAAAAAAAAAAAAACCCTTTACCATTAGACCACAAAGACGGGCCATATATATAATATTCATTAATTTTAAACATTTTGCATTGGACTTTCCTTTTCGTAACTCCGACAACGCAAAAGCTCAGATCGAAACAGACACAATATAAGAGCAAAGAAACCTACCATCAACATTACCAAAAAAAAGATAATTACAATCCAAAATGAACTTGTTCCATAAGTGTCTCTAATTTCACAATGGTTTTGTGTTATTGGTCTCACAGTTGACGTAATACCATCATGATGAGTAGAGTTGGTTAGAGGAGCGGTGGGCATACGTGTGGTAGTTGGACACGGATCTTCTGGGTCATTAACCTCGCCTTGAGTTAAGGAGTCCCATACAACGTCGTTACAATCGCACCTTTCTTTGGGTTCCATCAGCTGGGAAGAGCAACAGTATACGTAGTGGCGATTCGGTTGTACCAGAATGGTCTGTTTCAACGTTTTATTGTTTTCAGAAGGTACACCTAACTGAGGCATTCCTATTCCCCCTTGATAGCACTGGATCTGCCCTAACATACTCCCAACTGTTGCTATGCAATGCAGCTTCTTCCAGTTTCCTGCATAGTCATGGCTACCAATAAAACTACAATGTGCCACGCCCGGAAGAAAGTCCACATGCAGGCCAATCCTTGTAATGTAGTCTCCATTGTATGGAAGGAGAATGTAAGTTCCTCCATCAGTTCTCTTCACTCGATCTATATTCATCTGAAGGAAACAATGATCTCCTTCAGTCGTATCCTCAACGGTGAATCTTTCAGACTGATCAGGATTCAATTCGAGTAAATCCGGGTTTGCTGAATCATAAAATGGAAGTCTGTTTGCATACTGTATTGTAATCTTTGTACCGATACATGGATAGGGGAATTGAAGCTTCACTGACTCTCCCTCTATGGCATTTGAAAATGAGTCACATCTAATTGGTGTTATTGAAGAAACAAATATGCTGAAAGCACTAGGAAGGAAAGCTTCTTTAAACCAACACATGGTATGTGTCTTTTGTTAACACCAAATGAGAACAGATTAACATTCAATGGTGCTTGGAAAATGCTATAAGGGCTGGCAAACTTGATATTACACTTAACAATAATCTCAAGATTACTATTTATAGAATATTTTGGTCATAAAAAAAGTTAAAACTGGTGCGAGAAACTCTTTAAAGAAGTCCTTGGAAGTCAGTTTGGATGATGATGGTGATGATAATAATCAGGATAATGTTATGTAGTTCCTCTTCTTTCTCTTCAACTACATTAGGACGTCTATTAATTATCTTTTATTTTGTAACAGATGATAATAAACAGCTCTGTCCTCAGTTTTAGAGCTCACTCGTTTTCGCTTTCCAAAGTGGTCTAAGATCGATTTCATGAAAATGTCCACATCTAAAAATGTTCTTTCATTGTAACTGGTCTTAGAATGAAGCGACGGTGAAGTAAGGCTAAGAGAATAATCTCCCCGAACACGGTGAAAGAGGCAGAACCTATCTTACCGGCACTGATCACTGGTACTCGTTTGGTTGGAAATCTGAAAAGGTAGATTTCCAATTTTAACATAATCAGGACCAATAAAGATAATGGATTGTTGATGCAATTTTGAAACTCGAAGCGTTAATATACAAATTCCCGTTGAAATGCAAACCAAACACGATGCCACACAATAATCCATTATTTCATGAATGTAAATGGATTCAGAAAAGCAGAAACCATACTCATCTTGTACTGTTATACCTATTTAATGGGGGAGGGGGTACTTAAATTGGGGAAAGAGGTCAAGACAAGAATTTTGTCAACAAAGAGCCGCCCTATAGAACAGTCATATAGATGGGATACGAGGGTAACCATTATTCAAAATACCATTAGTCATGCAAGACGGAATTATTCCGTGTGCATAAGGCCATCTAACATCTCCATGTAGCTTAATCGTCCCCAAAAATCTTTTTCATAATCAATCTATCTATTACTATAAATACAACTTTAGTGTAATTGCAACTTAATAACACCTGTAGTGATGAAAGCGGCAATGTCAAGCTACCAAATCTGTCTTTGAAATAACCACACACTATTTGTATGTGCGATGACTATTTTTATGTTTTTTCAAAGTATTTCCTCGTGCAAATAATATAGGATGCCAACAGAGTCAATTTGTCTCGCCAAAAGAACTACATTTTGTCAAATGTGAAGTGACATAATTGCACATCATAAATCACGGAAAACCGTCGTAGTAGGAAATTAGTTGTTTAGATCTTACACCCTTGAAGTATGACAATTTTTCACTTTTCAACAACCCATGGACCAATATAGTCAGAATTTGGTAGTTCACGATTGGTTTTAAATCACAAAAATCATACTCGTTTTTAAGTATATAAATAGCATGTGCTACATTCCGCGTTTAATAATTTAATTGCTTAATTCAATTTAGTTTAGCTATCAGAGTGTACATTTTTAATATCGTCAATTACTTTTGAAAGATTTTGGTTTCAAATAACCGCTGCATCTGCAATAAGATAATGGGACTTGGACGGGTGAAAAATGAATTATATTGAAAATTGTGCATCCTTTGAGCAAAACTGTCAACTTTGGGGAACTGCTTCGAGAGAGATCGTATGAATTTTTTGTTTGCTCTCTCTCTCTCTCTTTCTCTCTTGTAAAGTATTGCGAAATTATATTATGCTCACGCACTGTCAAAGATTTCCTTTTGTGTAGAGCAGGCCTTCTCAACTAGTTTATTAGAAGTGCCAAAACAAAAATGTTTTGAGTTTGAAGTGCCAATCTGTATGTTTGGTAACTGTGTTGCAAGGGAGCGTAGCGACCGAGCCGATACCGGATGTGGTCCAGGGGCGAAGCCCCGGAAGCTAGTGGATTTTAGGGCTTTTTAAAGGCCCAGATGTGGCATTTTTAACACCTTTTTGTTCCATAAAACATCAATCATATTTTCATATTGATGTGAAATAATCAGTTCAATTCCTGGCTAAAATCTACACTGGAATTTAATTTATGTAGTTATTTTGGAGCAGTAAACACGGAAAATGTCAAAATCAAGTGAAAATCAAACAAACAAAATGGCTTGCTTACATTTTGGGCTCAACTTCGACGTTTTGATTTTGCTGACTTTTTTCATTTTAAAATATGTTTTAATTTTTTCTTCCTTTAATTTTTGATTTTTATATATTTTTAAATAATTTTTTGGAACAGCGGCGCGTCACTCCGACTGACCGCAAGCGCCACAAGTGGCGCGCGCGCCGCCAGTTGAGAAGGCCTGGTGTAGAGTGAGATCACGTGACGATCGCGGGACGATTGTTTAAATGATGCTTGCCCACGCAACGGTATGAATGAGGCGCGAAGGCTCAGTGGACTCGTAACCCAGGGGCGAATCCCTGGCCAAAAAGNAAAAAAAAAACAAAACAAAACAAAACAAAACAAAACATGTCTGTGTGTATGAAATTGCGCAAATTATTTTGACATCAAAAACACCATACACCGGAAAAATACAATAAAAACATAGAGTTTACATATAGCAGTGAATTCAAAGTGAAGAGAAGTAAAATAAGACAGGGGCAACAAAAGAGAAAGTCAAAGATAGAAAGAAAGAAATACAACATTACAATACATAATAATATTGGATAAAAATCATTACAAAATATTAAAACATAATGCTTTTTGTTAAGGCAATTATCCTCATTCGGAGGGGATTTAAAGCCGTCGGTTCCCTGGTTGCTCACTTACAAGCAAACAGATACGCTTTTAGCAGTCTGGTAGAACAAATGGCGTTTTACATGTTTAATTTTATTTTTGATTATTCAAGTTGTAGCCTAAATACATTTGCAGAACCAGCCAGAACTTAAGCCAAAACAACAACAAAAATTGACATGTGCAATGCATGATTGATAATAAGTTAAACTTACAATATAGACTTAGATCTTAGAACTTCAAACTGCTTGTCACCGGTTTGCTGCTTTTGTAAAAGGGCAGGTAAAAATATTCCAAACTCACACTTGATTTCTACTTATGGCTCAGGAGATCGACAATAAAATAATGATGATACTTGTTTTCAAACCCCTCCGCTTTTTCCAACTCCCAACCCGAACTGTGACACGTGAATGTTGGCTACTGTTATGAATGGAAATCTAGAAAAACCGGTTTACTAATAGGAAATATTGGCTATTGTTATGAACGAAAATTTGTGAAACCTAGAAAAACCAATCTACTGATAGGAAATGTTGGCTATTGTTATAAACGGAAATTTGTGAAAACCAGAACAGACCGGTTCTCTAACAAAAACTACATTGGGTAACTACATCGTTCTATTGTCACTGAGCAAATTTGCATGATCATTGAGCGCTGCCAAAATATGGGGATTGCCAAAACGATCGTGACACTATTTGTTTACATAACATTTGTTTCGTGTTAACTTCCTATTTCTCATTAATGTGTTCATTTGTAATGGTTATTTGTTCAAATAACAATTCATCTGACTCTAATCCAGCATTTAAATGTCTAAATATCTATAAACGCCTTGTCTATAGCTGATATAATATCACTTTGCTTATTTCTATTTATTTCTTTTTTTAATCCATGTGGTGTAATTACCAGTTGGTAGGAATTTTAGGAGTTTTTTCGTCTAATCCCCAGGAGTTGTCTTGTAAATAAAGGTTCATTCAGTCGACTCTCACTCCAAGAGTGGAGGCTTCAATTCCCATACCAGCACTAAGTCCTTTGGCAAAGCATTAATCCACTTTTGCCACTCTTCACCAAGGCCTATTAACCATATGCCAGAGCTGTATACTTTTTTTTAACACCAGCTATGACTTGAGCATAGGGATCTTTACAATGTGACAATATGTGCGCTATATAAGAAACAACAACTATTATAATTAGCCCATTGAGTTACTGTGAACTTGGTCCTGTGATCAAGTACCTCAACAAAGTGCCCCTGTTAGCAAGCAAGATATTAGACCAAAGGGGAATTATACCAAGTATGGCTATGTACGATTACATTGTGAAATACAGAAACATATCTCGATTTTGTTTTTTCTAAATTGTTGATTGTGGTTTATTTTGGAACTATATTTACGATAAAATATTGACTTGGCGCACTGAATCTCCCTTACTTCCCAAATAATTGCATCAATGACCTATAAAAACAAAGACAAAACCAACTCATAAATATGACATCGTTACTTAATAGAGGGATAACAAAGTTGTTTTTGTCTTTTTCAAAAAGTGGATAATTTATCTTGCGTATACATTAACACTCCATCCAATTTATTTACAATGCTGCCTTGTATAATTCTCTTAATAATTGTTTTTGTTGCTTTTCGATTCTTTTTTTTAAATAATAATTTTTGATCAATTAAGATAAAAGAAAAATGATGTTTTAACTTCTTCGAACACGACCTTATCATTTAAATCTAAGTTAAGGGTCAAAGCTATGCAATAATCGTGCATATTTATGATAATATATATGAGAAACATTCGTCTATTTCCCCTGCTAACAGACCGCACCAATATCCTTTTTTTCCTCAACAATGCAGGTTGCATAAATATTGGCGGTCAATTAGCACATAGGCGCCAGAAGTGGGGTGGCAGGGGTGGGGATGGGGCAAACAAAAAA
>BEXV01001701.1:0-14897 GCA_003118195.1 Hemicentrotus pulcherrimus
TACTTTGTTTCTCTTTTTAGTTGCTCTATTAGAAGAGCCATTGCACTAGCACCACCATCAATCAAGTACTATCATATGGTTTAAACAAATGTGTATGTTTGCATAAAAACAACATTGTAAACTGTAGGCCCTACGTACGTGTACTGTACATGTACATGACTGTATCATTATAGAACAATTAAATTTTGACAAGGTGTAAAACTACTGTAATCATTCATACTACAAAGCAAATATATGCAGTTACGTACAAAGTACATTAGTTTGGTATGTTGATAGCAGATAGTGATACTGGTACTATACTTGTTATTGTTGGTTTAGAGAGGTCAGGAGGGTGTTTCACAAAACTTGTCATCAGTGACAAATGACAGTTTTTGTTATAAGCTACTGAAATACTTGCTTTTGATTGGTTATCAACAGATTTGTCACTGATTTGTATTATTTGTCATTAAGAAAAGGCTTTGTGAAACAGGGCCCTGGTGTTTAGACCAAAGTGCATGGTTTATTGCAGAGAGATTATACAGGTGGATAATAAATAATAGAAGGTACAGTACAATGAGTACATGCCTAATCCAAATAGATTGATGACAGGGTTTATTGTGAGGGTTCATTGGACGGGATAATCCACAAAAATTCCCCATTCTGACTTCAAAATAGAACCATGAGACGGTATAATCCATTAATCCTGCAAGAGACTATATTGTCTCCATCTACTGGTCTTTATAATATTCCACTCTATTAATGTGTACATGTCATATGTACTATTTATAAGGAACATGTACATAAAGACCAACTGCCTTTGAAGACTGGTGACAGACCACTTTTTTGGTCTTTCTTGAGCGGGCTTTCTATACAGGTCAAACGGTACTTGTTAATCTTTTTAAACTTAGGCTTTTATGTTTAGTTCTCCTAATGTTCATGCAGCAGACGGTGTTATGTTGATTTCTTATGCTTAGTGCTGGGCTGTATTCTGAAGAATCCACTTGAATTTAAACCAGGAATTGCCCAACAGTCCAAGACTATATACATGTAGTCCAATGTGACAAGTTTCCAGGACCAAAATTAGACCCTCCTGTGCCTGGCCCTTACACTCCATGTGACGGACATGTGGGCTATATAAGAAGCCACCATTATTATTATTATTATTATTATTATTATTAAATTGTCCCACAACCTCAGGCTATAGTCCAAGGGGACACTGGACCTGGACCTGAATTAGAACCCAGACTCTCTGTCCATCTCACTGCGCCTATCATCCTTACTACGTATCCAATGATTATCCAACTAATCAATAATACTTTAAACGCCTCGAATGGCGTGGCATTTACCAAAATCCTGATTGATTGCGATTGTTTGGGGATCCTCTCTCAGACCGTAACACTGGTCTTGCGGTCAAGAAAGACCGAATCGATGATCAGTAACAACAATCTGTCGAGGGAGTTACGCTCAATTTGTGCCAAAATAGGAATGACTGTATTGATTAATTAATGCTGAAGGAGGGTGTAGGTCTATGGCTTTTAATTATTTCTCAGAAGAAAGGGAAGGATTTAGAAGTTTTACACCAAGAGATTAAGATGGAAAGAAATGCCGCAATCAATTTAATTGGAACATTATTGATATGAACTCTTAGAATTCTATTGGCCTGTGGATGGAGCTTAGTACGCTGTTTTGCACATGTACGCTACCCTACACTACAGACAGGCAGGTGCAATGTACTCTGGCAACTGTAGCTCAGGGTCTCATGTTCATGGATAGGGTTACTGTTAGGGTCAGGAATAGGGTCAACCGGTCAAGCCTGTTCTAGTGTCCACCTCTCTATAATAGCCTCGTACATCGTACAGAGAAATGTGTGTTGTAGAACTGCACCTGTCTAGAGATGCCACCTTCCTTCTGTGGCCGGATTCTCTTTGGTGGCCTTTACAGCTTTGATATTTAAATGATAAAAGTAAAGTCTTGTAAAAATAAATGCTTTGCTTACAGTTAAATTGCAATCGTACACCAGACCCCTGGTTATATCATACATGTACCATACACTATATAAGTTGTAACACGTGTGCTTGTATTCCTGCTTGTATGTGTACCTTGATTGTAAACAGAAGCTTTTACAGTTTGCAACAGTGTATACCACTAATCATTTGATCTTCAGGTGTGCATTGTTGTGTCTGGCAGTTGTCCAAAACCCAGGGCTTTGGAAATTTGCACCTGATACTTTAGAACTTAACTATAACAAATGTCTGCTTAAGATCTTTGAAGTGGAGAAAGAAACTCAAAAAGAGATAGACCGATTTGGATATTGTAAAGAATAGTTTTTGGCGAGATTGTAGAAGTGAAATTTAAGACACTTCAATTTTATGTAATACCAAGGACCAGTGCTGCATAGCCCATCCAAGAAGATGTTGGAGCAAAATAAAGAATGTAGAAAAAGCTGTGTTTTGATAACATTGCTCTTTGATATAAACTTGATAATGACATTTTGTCCAATATCTTCCGCTCCAATTTAATCCCTACATGCTCATGTGACATACATGTACATGAACATGCAGGTCTAGCATTGTACAGGTCTACCTGGTCAAATAACCAAGTGCCTGTAGAGAGCAGGTATATAGATTTATTTACTGAAAAATAGGGGTCCTTAATGTTTGGATTAAGTTTATGTGTTGCCAGCTTGAATGGGTCTTTAGAGGCTGATTAGGATAAGGAGCTTTAGGTGCCCTGTATTCTCTGACATAAAGGTCCATCCTGCATTGAACTTCTTAGGGGCCTTTGTCTCATTCCTATTCAAAAGACAGTCAATCCTAAATCCCCAGCTCTTGCCATCAGTATTGTATTATGGAGATGCATTAAGGCTCATGATGATCTTCGATTAGGAGCCTGTATAATAAAAGATGGTTACCTTGATGACGTGATGTATAGTGTAGACCTGCATTTCCATTATGCCTTGTAAAAAATACTGTCTATTGTAGAGCTGCCTATTACATGACAAAGTAACTTAACAGAGGTTCTACAAATCATTAGTTCATGTTTTCATTAAAATGACATGAAGTATAGCTATATCATATCTCTTTCCCTTGACTCTCAACTCCCAAGCACCAATGTTCTTTGGCATGAAAGGCATATTTGCCACCCAGGTGCTGAAGAGGTACCGGATATGCCAGAACTAATTTTGCCACCACATATGGCAGGGATAAATAACGTCTGATCGTCACAGTGTGACAGACATGTGCCCTGTATAAAAAAACACTGTATGTACTATGTACATGTACATGTACCTGTACTAGAACATGTGTGTACAGGAATTACGGTACATGAATTACATGAAAGCTTATTATAGGTCAAAGATATGTGCAACCTTGTTGCATTCTTCTGGATATTTGTGGTTTACAATGCACACCATCCTTACTTTTGGTAAACAAATCATTAATAAGGGCTTAACGATAAATGGTAGCCCTTGCTAGTTGCACTAACCTAAAAAGGAAAGGCAATGCTACCATTTTGTGTAGGATGCATTTGTACCACTTAAAATGAACAAACATTATTCTCTGAATCACGCTTTCAACCCCTTCCCGCTAAAACCAATCTCTCAACAAGGGGGGCAATTCTACCCCCCTCCCCTCTCACTTGACAACTTAGCATTGACACAATAAAGATAAACATGAAAAGGACATGCTTTGTGAGCTGGTAGGATGATTGCATGATTCCCTTTTAGAGGATGGATCCTTTTGTATAATGAGTGCAGCTGCGTATGTTTGCATCAGGCTTATAGACTGGCACTGTGAAATGTTTGTGTGTTTGTTGAGAGGAAGATTGATGGGTGAGGCAAGGATATACATATATACAGTCAATTTGAATGTGTGCAATGAGACAGCATAATCAAATGATTGAAGATATCTCCCTTTTCTGTATATTATGTTTCCATTAATATAACGCATGGTATAAGGCCCTAATCGCCCTACCCGAAGAGAAGATTCCTTTCCCATAATGCCAGGAGCCATAATTTGCATGGCCTTTATACCTACATTATCTACTTGTATATAAAGACCGCTCAAGGGTGACATGAAAAGTGGTCTTTACAGGCAGATGGTCTTCATGTATTTGCTCCTTTAGTACAGTTTCTGTGAGAAAAGGTTGTCAAGGGAAACATGTATAGGGAAACATGTTCTTTCATCAAACACACTCTGTTATGCTTTAAGTAAAAGTCGGTTCATGTACAAAGCTCAAGTCAAGATTTGATAAATACAATTTCAAGTGTAACCTCTTGAACTACTGAGTAAATGTTTGACATGGGATGTAGACTTTACTTGGAATCAGGCCTCCTTTGAATTACGTACTTATGGTACATGTAAGTGTTTGATTAAAAGTTCTATGTAAATACTTTGATTTTTAAAAATCTTATCAGAGCTTCATGTCATTCTTGTATGTGATGGAAAAAAAAAGAAAAAAGAAATATTCTGTAGGAATGTAATGTAAACTATATCGGCCATTCTCATAGGTTCAGTAGTTTTCTTCAAAACATAAAGACAGTGAGTGCATGGGAACTGAATTCATGCTCTAAGGTTTGGAAACAAACACCCAAATCAACAAAAACCTTCAGGAACAAATTTGGATTAGAAATTAGCCTATTATTGGTACTCAGGACCACAGGTTGTTTTTTTACCACAAAAAGAGCAAGTGTGAATGAATTCATGATTCAAGTTTTAGAAAAATTAGTAACGATCCCTCTTAAAAAAAATTCTGTAAGAATAGTTCTTGATTAGGTCTGTGGCCCAGACTTAATTAGACTAGCCGCTAGGACTGAGTGGGACACCAAGTTGTTTTCTTCAATGCACAAAGGGAGTGAGTGGGAACTGAATTCACGCTCGGAAACAAACAAACAACACTTGTTTGTCAGTTAGGGAATTTTGTTATTTTCCTTTTAAACGTGTAAATATTACATGCAGTTAAGCAGTTGTCCCATGAGTCACTTTCCCTTATGAAGATTTTGAGTATTGAGTACATGTAATAGTTTATTGTGTTTGTTTACTGTTTGTAAAATTTAGTCCCTTTTAGATTTTTTTGAAGGAAGCCTGTGAAATAGATTTCACTGGATTTTTGCTATAAAGAATTGTTATAATTCTAATTAACACCGCAGTTGAATAAGGTGTGGGTATGTTGAAGGGGGAGGGGGTTCTCTCTCTAATTATATTAGAAGAAAGCTGCTTGGATATTGTCTATTTGTGTGGCCTAATTTCCAAGCAAACTGATTCATTGTATTTTAATATATCAACATTTTGCCCTCAATTTATATTTTCTTCCAAACTTTTCTTCAACAAATATTTTGCTAGGTACATGTACATGTACCGTATATGGTCTTACAATGTAGTTGAACTTTTACATGAACTTTCTTAAAGAACCTTGCTGTTACACGTACATGTATATCCAGGTTGTGGGAAAAATACGGAGTCCATCTATTTAAACATCAATTTGCATGGTTATCCTTCCCAAATACTAATAGGATGGGTTTGTATTGTACCCAAAGTCTTCTATTCTCAAAGAAAAGCCCCCACTTGCTCGTAGTAAACAAGCATTGATGGACATGTACAACCGCAAGGCTAGCTTTTCTATATATTGTTCATCTTTCCAAATAGAATCCCTCTCCCTCTTCCTTCTAATGCTCTGTTCAGGCTTTAGGCAATTTAGAAACTTATTTATAAAGAAACGTATAAAAGAAACGAGCCAAAGGAGTATACACCTGCACAGACTATGTATAGCAACATCGTTTAAAGAAACGTTGTATAATGAAACTACTTTTGAAGAGGTTAATTGACAGAGCTGGCCTATCATTAGTACTTGCTCTCTTGATCTGATAAGCCCCGTCCAAGTTTTATGATTTTAGTATGATATGACATTGAGAAATTTCATTTGAAATGATGCTCAAATGAATGTTTCATTAAACGACTAGCCTTTAGACATTCAGACTAGGCAAAAAGTAATTACTGTAAAACCTGTCTATAAAGACTGCCCAAGGAAAACAAAATATGTGGTCTTTGTAGACAGGTGGTTACTAAAGCAGATTTGACTGTACTTAACATAATTGAATGATTCTTGTATCGCTATACTATTAATTCAGGCAGTGTGAACGAGGCAGAATTCCTTTCCCACCGATATCTCCTCGAGGCTGGCTTTCTTTTGGGCTGTCACGATCAGCACCCACGATAAAGAGCCTCTGAAAATTACCCCTGTTTTGAAGCATATTGTGCACTTTCTTGTAAGGGCAGGTGTTTACGGACCATTCGGACAATATTATCACCTCTCGATTTGATAGAATCCATTGTGTGCCCATCTATTGTCGCACTTCACCCTGAACTTTAGCTGCTGTACAAGTTCATTTACACGATAAGGCTGTCGCGCGGTGTTATTACATCCCAGGTTCGAGGTGTAGTTTTAAGGGTTCAAACCGTTTTCTCTCGACGAAAGCTCTAAATCCATTTCACTAATTTTCAGCAGGGTAGGATTGCTTTAAATTTGTTTTGTTAAATATCAAAATGAGGCAACTATTACAAATTTGAAAGATTTTGTTCAAGAGCTGTAGGCATGGGGGATAGGTACATGTACAAACTAAAGTTTTCCATTTAATCAAAAAAGAAAATTGATAGTAAAATGAGAGAAAAGCCCTTGTAAGCAAAATTTCAAAAATGAATGTATTGAACTTACGATTCTACATTCCACTCGGCAGTTTTAAAATCGATCTTAGACTTTTTAGAAGGCTTACATGTTCATGTATGCTATAACTGCTGATATGCTATACTGAAGTATTTTATTTTTTAAAGAAAACAATACATCCAATTATTCCAATAGCAAAAAAGATGACCATGGTATTTTAAAATAGGAATCAAATGAACATGTTAATGGAATAATTGGTTTTATTTCAAATAAACTAGTACAGTAGCCAGACATATTGGCCCAAATTCACAAAGGAGGTTTGGCGACAAACCTAGGTTTATGTACGTCATATGATGCGTTTTTACGCATTTTTTTACAAACCTGGTTTGTAAAAGCATCGAAACGCGTCATATGACGCACGAAAACCAAGGTTTGTTGACTGTATTTCCCACTTATCCTACAGGTATTTCAAATTACTCATCATTTCTCTTTTATATATTTATTGCTTTTAAATTGAAATTAAGGGAATGGTGGATGTATTCATAGATATAAAAAGAGCAAAGTTGGTCTGGTAGGATGTAGACTAGCGCCAATGTCAGTGCCAATATTGGACAAGTTGGTATCAAACCGATTCCACGAGATTGGACTTTTTGATTGATGTTTGGAGCGAGCGTAGGAATGCCGAAAATTCATTTTGAATAGAATCTATTCACTATCGCAATCTCCTTTAGGGTATACCCGCTATTTATCAGGACTAAATATCACGCAAGACATCGTCAACACAAAAAGTGTATTCAATTAAAATGTACACAAACAAGTTGGAGTAGTTATTTGCAGGCACATGTGGGTTATATATGCACATTATTTATTTAAAGAAATCAAACAAATTGTTGAAACTTTTGAATTGGCAAATGTGTTTTGTGTTTAACATGGCTAAGAACTGAACTAATTGCTTCCTTTGTACCTACATATGCATGTAGAAAAGACCACATGTTTAGCAAACTTTTAGAAGTTGTTGATTTGACAGAGGTGTAAACTAAATTGTTCATGATGAAGAAAGACCAGTTAAAATAAAACGCTGTGTAAACATGGACTACTTTGGTTTATAGTAAAGGTTTTGTGGCTACTTTCCTGTAGTGTTTTCATACCTTCAATTATTATGAAAAAATAAGAAAAGTGTTTTAATGACTACTTTATCAGAAGTACAGTACTTCAAACTTTATGTGCAGAAAAAGGAACTGTACTAGGAATAGCTCAATCTTATTTAAGTTTGTCCCCATGAAAGATAAATGTATTTGATCTAATTGAGCAAAAAAAAATTCTCAAAAATAGACAGACAAATATATGAATAAAATGAATGAATACATAAATAATCAAAAAAGCAAACAATGAATGACTAAATGAATGAATGAATAAATGAATGCAAACAAAATGGGGAAATGATGAATGAAGAAATAAATGAATAAATGAACAAGTAAAATAAAAGAATAATTTGTGGGATAAATTGATGATATCCTTGTGGGGCAGAAAATTCTAATTTTATGAGAATGTGATAATGTACATGAACATTTATCTTATGATCCTTGATTCTAACAATTTCTGATAAAAATAGTTTTCCTTACAATACAGCTGTTCTGAATAAATGACGATGACATAAAAATGACATCATCTGGTGGATTGTTAGGATAATTAAGTTCCTCCAGACTTGCGACAATTATGGTGATATCCGTTGTTCGGGTGTGTTGCCTTTTGGCGTGTAGATCAAAGTGATTCGAACAGATACAGGAAAATGTCAATTCAGGGCGAAAAATGGAAAGTGGATTAGCAATGTAGGTCAACTTGCACATGAAATACATGTGTGTAGTTATGATGTCCTATTTCCATATGTGGAACTAGTAAATAAATATAAAATTTGAGGAGGGGTAGAAAGGGATATGTACCTGTATACTGGTATATTGTGGAATTAAGATTATTCATGAACATTTTTGACAGTGATTACTTTTGACAGACTCTATTTTCATCACATTAAATTTTATTTTTCAATCAGTCTGAGTGTATTGCAGCCTTTATGTTTGTTTATTCTCCCATTTCACCTCTCTCTTGCTCTCTTTCTCTCTCTCTCTCCATCTCTCTTTCTCTCTCCATCTCTCTTTCTCTCTCCATCTCTCTCTCTCCCTCTCTCCCTCTCTCCTTCTCTCTTTCTCTCTCCATCTCTCTTTCTCTCTCTCTCTCCTCTCTCTCTCTCTCCTCTCTTTCTCTTTCCATCTGTCTCTCTCTGTCTCTCTCTTTCTTACTCTCACTCTCACTTCATCACCTCCTGTCTTCCGCCTTTCCTCTTGTCTCCAGTTCTAAGTTAATCTCCACATATTCCCCGCTCGGATGCATTCCATATCATACAGCTTGTCCCGATTAAGTGGAAAATAGCACTTGACGAGAGATCCGATGCCTGTTAGCATGCTGCAATATCCTGAATGTCATTTGCATACCGACAAAGATGGCCTAGATGCATTTCAACAAAGTGCGTCCAATTATAAGAGCTGACATTGCAGTAACTTGGTTAGGAAATTGTGAATTTCGCGCAGATCCCTGTTAGCGATATTATCAATTTACATGACTTTGTCTGCTCCTTGTTGCCTGCTCTAATTTAAATGTCTGTAGATCTTTATTTGAAATGCTTTTTCTTTTTAAATGAAAGTCTTAAGGTTATTTCAACTGTTTGAATTAATCTGTATAAATATATCATTTATTTATTTTTAATTATTTTGTTTCTAAAGCAGTTAATCTTGATCTCATGAATTCTGGATGAGTTTTGTTTCATCTTCACAGAACATTCTCATCTTAAAATATTAGGAGGACCAATATAATAATTTTGAAATTTTATTAGAATTAGACAAGATATCTAGTAGGTAATAGGCAATAAATTGTATTTAACATCAGTTTTTCACAAGGATCATAGAGAATGAAGTACATTTGTATAGAACCCTACTTGTCAAATCCCACTCTTAAAAAAAAAGCTGATTGAAATGATTTGTATTTCCAAGTACCATTCACCCAAAGGCTAAACATGCAGAACACAATAGGAGCATTTAATCTAATCTTTTTTCCTTTGTATTCTCCCCTTGATTTCAAAGATTTAAAATGTATTAAACTCTTAATTCTAGAACAACTGATGAGTAAGGCAATCCACTTTAAAGATTTATTTGCAAGGCTGATGAGATAGTTATCTTTCTAATCTCCATTCACAGAAGCCCCTTGACTTGAACAAAGTTTTAATATGAAATGGATAAAAAGATTTGTTTCTTTCTGGAGTTGATTGTCCTATCTTCTAGATGGTATAACCCTAGAAGGGCTAAGAGGGGAGGGGCGGAGGAAGTAGAATCTGTTCCCTCCAGCTGAGAGAGTACCAAAACAAGCCTGCCCTATAAATTTAGAAGTCAGCGAATAGTATTACAATGTATATCAGATTGGAGAGAACTTCCCATGTGCTATAATAAAATAAATTTTTACAAATTGATGTTTTGAAGAAGCTGCATTCTAAGGAAGATTAATAATCTTAATAGATGAGAAAAGGGATGGCATTAAGTAAACTAATTTGACAGTAGACAATTCCGATTTGAGGGTAGGGCAAAATATACTCTGCAAATAGAGAAAAAAGGGAAAATGGTTATAATGAATATTATCTTTTTTGTTGAAACTATTGGAAAGCCTTTATACAATTGAATTGAATTTCCTTATTGTCATTCACAAATCAAAGGAAGGAATACAAATCACCTTATGACTCACATTTGTTTAAAAGTTTGTATAAAAAGTCAATAAAAGGGAGATGGACAACATGAATGTGCGTACCGGTAATTGAATAAGTAGTGATAGATTCTCGCTGTTGAGATTATTTCAAATCTGGACAATAACCTTTTACATGTACATATATAAAACAGACACTAATGCCTCTTATTAGACCCGGGGAAATTAATCTGCTTATCCTCTTCAAGAGATAGAAGATGGAACAAAGGGGACAGAGGAAGAATTAATAGCTTATTCTGTTCTGAGAAGAGCTTGAACAATGCCCAGATTAAGAGCAACGAACCAGATAATTCTTTGGAAGAAACAACTTGTTGTGGTTCTCTCAACAATAGGGACTTTTAGATTTGCGTGGACTGATACGTGTGACGTCCATTCAAATCAATGCATTAAAAGGACGTTGATCGTAGCATAGACATATTGTCTTCGTGCAAATCTAAAAGTCCCTACTGACCATTCCTAATGCTGTCCATGGCCTAGTTCTCACTAAAAGGGTTGCCTGTGGATCGTGCTTAAGCGGCTTGTTCAAAGGCATACATTGTCTAGGAAGGTTCCTCTGGCACTTGCTGCATGCACACCTGTGGTCATTTGGGGCGATCTGTCTGAGTACTCCCCTCTTGAGTAGTCCAATAGGTGAGCTGTTTCCATGTCGCACGCCCAATCAGCTGAGAAAATAACACACCCTCAATACTAAATCAAAGACGGCCCTTTTATTTTTAGGGCTCGCATGATTAGTGGAGACACCATGCTCTGTGTGGAAGGCGTGTAAGGGAGGAGACCAAAGACATTGAAGAATACAAAATATATAAAAACGGACAGAATCTGGACTACTTGTGAGAAGTCTTCTTGTCAGAACGGCCCATGCACAGACCACTGTAATCGCCAATATGAACAAGGCTTTAAAGCATCTCCCTATCACAGCGTCTAGGAGGGAATTAGTGTGTGATTAAGCTAAGATGAATGATGCCAGGGAAGCCCTTCACATAGGGCATTTGTGAGAATTTGTCTGACAAATTATTTGGGGTACTTCTCTAATGGTCTGCCAGTTGCCGTTTCTCAAAGGTTAAAGAGATAATCAACATTACAAATCTTCCTACATATTAGCTGTGTAAATGTGTACTGTTGTCTGTTTGGAAACAAAAGGCCATTGATTCTCTGTTAACTACATGTACAATGTATATGAGTTGATTCCCTTCTGGGTTCAATTATCTCTTTCTTCGTAGAACCTAATTTTCTGTAGAAATATTGAAATACATGTATATGTAGGAATGACACATTGTATTTTGTTATATTTTGTTTAATTTGAGCGAAATGGGCTTTAACTCAAATCATTTTATAAATATAGAGTTTATGCCCATCTAACTCCAAACAGATGATCTCATCACCCCTCCCCCAAAAAATAATTTTAAAAAAATTAAAAAAAAAATAAATACAAAAAAATTGAAGTTTTCAAATCTGTAGTTATGAGAATGGTAAAAACGGTCACCAGTTTCATCTGCTTTCGACTCTTCCCTATCAATCTTTTATTTGTAAAATCTATAGTTGTGAATGGTCACCAGTCTCATCAATGTGCTTGTGGCACTACTCTCCTATTTTGAAAAATTGCAGTTGTGAATTATTACCAGTCAGATGAATGTCCTTTGTCTCGGTTGTTGCATTAAATCCGTTTCTCCTGAAGCCCATCAACGGCTCTCCCATCACGGCCTTCGGAGTGTACTTTCACTTATGATTGCGGACAGAGAAAGGGAGGATTTACTATGTTTGCATGACTGATGATATTTAGTGGGATTCCATGGTGAGTCATAGCCCGCCATTGTGTGAATTGAAAAGAGCGCATGAAATGTGAGATACATGCATCTTTAGGCGGATGAGAGCCAGAAGGGTCTTAGGTAATGTAGTTTCATACAGGATTAATGCCCTTCTCACTTTAAGCGGAGGAGATGTGTGCTAGTGAGATCAGAAATCTAAGTAAAAGATGTATTCTGCATTTCTGCCCTACTCTGACAAAAAGAGCATGAAACTTGGTGCACTGCCTAGTGCCAGAAGGGCGCTGACAAATGTAGTTTCATACATGATTAATGCCCTTCTGGCTCTCAACAAACACTATGTATGCAGATGAGATTGGAACCCAATATTAATTTGGAGATGTATGTTGTCCTTGTTTGATAAAAGAGGCATTAAGTTTAGGGTTTGCCAAATGCCAGAAGGGCGCTAACTAATGTAAATTCATACATGATCAATGCCCTTCTGGCTCTCAAGTCTGAACAGACACTATGTGTGCAAATGAGATTGGAAACCTTCATTAATTTGGAGATGTATCTCGTCCTTGTTTGGCAAAAGAAGTACCGGTATTGCATTTAATGGTCTGCCAAGTGCCATAAGGGCACTAACTAATGTATTTTCATAGTTTATTAATGCCCTTTTGCCTCCCAAGTCTCAACAGAGGATATGTGTGCAGGTGAGATCAGAAATGTAAAGTGAAAGAAGTATTGGGTCCTACTCTGAAGAGTCTGAAGAAAGGAGCATGAAATGAAGTGGATCGATAAGTGCCAGAAGGGCACTAACTAATTTATTTTCATACATAATTAATGCCCTTCTGGTTCTCAACAGGCTGTACATGTGTATGTGTGCAAGTGAAACTGGAAACCTAAGCAAAAGATGTATTGTGCCCTACTTTCACAAAATGAGCATGAAATGGTATACTGAAAGCCAGGAGTTGATGTAATCCCACACATGATGAATGTCCTTTTGTGCAAGGGAGATTGGAAACCTTGCAGATGTATTCCAACATTTCTGCGGCAAAAGGGAAACAAGTGATGAATTACACAAATTTCAGTATTTCACAGTTTGCACTTCAGAAATCATCCTGTCAGAGCCAGGAAGGTATTTTTTTCTTCAAAGTATATACAATTATTACATTTTTTAAAAATGTCCTTCTGTCATACTGGCTCCCAAAATGGTCATGCCCTTTCGCCCCCTTGTGTATTGCATCAATACAATGCAACTATAATCTATATTGTATACATACATTCACAATTTTTCTGTTGTAGGCATTTCATAATTTAGAACATATATTTGATGTATCATTTCATTCCTTACCTCCCTAGCATACTGTACACACAGGTACATGTAGGGTAATCTCACATCTATGTCTGCAGTGGGAGTAGATGATATGCACATGAAAGAGATACATACATATACCGGTAGATGTTGTTGGGGAAAAAGCTGGAGTGTAGATTTTCTATACTTCTGTATTTCATTCTGTACAATAGGGCAATCTTGTGCATGACAGGGAGAAGATGATGAGCATGGAAAAGAGATGTACAAAATAGATGCTGTAAGGGTTTCTCTTATATACATGTACATTATATACTCTCATATAGAGCAATCGTGTGCGTAATGTTTGCAGATGTTGAGCATGTATCAGAGATGCATAAATATTGCGTGGGTGTACAAGTCATAAGCTGTAGATTGAAAATGTAAATGTTGGAGCAGATTTTCTCTCTTTCCTACTTCTTTTGATACATGATGAGCATGTAACAGAGCTGCATGGATATTGTGTGGGTGACAGGTGTATACGTCATGAGCTGTAGATTGAAATGTAAATGTTGGTCGTAATGCAGGAGTGACATTTACGCTCGTCGTGTATGGAGAGCCAGTAGGGCCTTAAATCTCGTACTTTACTACAGCCTCAGATCCCATCTGACTCTCAACATTTAATATATTTTTTTGGATTGGGGGTGTATTTCAAGGTTCAAGATGATCATTTCAGATGGGGGTGTAATTGTATATTTATCAAGAAAGAACTAGATGTATATGATATCATATATAGTCATTTAAGCCTTCATGGACGTATATTTTTGTCCCTTTGCGGGTTGGTTCTGGCCTCGGGGAATTTTGTTTTGTTGAAATCACAGAAGATAAAAGAGGATTGATATGAAGAACACTTTTTAAGTGTTTTGAGTGCAGTGATATAAATTGAAAAAAATACAAGAAAAAAAAAATGAACTTGATAAGAAGAAATGAATTTGATAAAATAGAATATGGAGCTGAAATTATATGTTGTGACTGTGAAATGAATTGGAAGAGGATGAGAAGCGAAGCGAGAGAAAGGGGCTGGTGAGGGAGGACAGAGATGGAGGAAAGGGAAAAGAGGATGGATAATGAGACGACAAAGCCCTTTATTGAAGTAAAACTAAGAGCAATGCGAGCCACACGTCGTCGTTCTGCATTTTTTCAGTAAATAGATATTTGAACCATTTTTTAGCATACAACATGTAAGTTGGTATGCATTATGTCTTCATGCAGAGCTGCATGATATGTTCCTTTTTATGGGGCATTGGTTCGAAAATGTAAGGGTTTTTAGGGTGCATGGGCCCCCTGTTTAAATTGTGACAATTTCGGGTCTGGACCTAGAATTCTTTTTTGAGGAGGTTGGGAGAAGAGAAGGAGGGAGAAGGAGG
>BEXV01001701.1:42316-53403 GCA_003118195.1 Hemicentrotus pulcherrimus
GGGGGGGGGGAGGGGGATCATACAAATATACAATTTAGCACAATCACCTTCATTTTTCCCCCAGTTGTTTTATCATTATTGTGGAAGAGGTAAGCAGCAATTCGTATTTGAAAATGGATAGAGAGTTAAGAGACTTGCGTATTCATGAAAAAAACGTTTAGATGTGTCAAAAATGTGTCTGGTATTGTTGTACAAACTTAGTCATGAGGCATGAACACCTTCGTTTGCAATGGTTGGAAGATATTTTATTCTGTGGTTGTGACATTCAAGTACAGAACCGAATCTCAAGTGCTGCTTGTCTCTCATGCCTGATCTTCATTTCCACTTCAGATTGCAAACAGATTACTTCTAAAATGCCAGAGGATATGAATGCTTTCCAAAAATTTCCAATGTTCATGAACATGTACAGGTCCCCTCCCCCAACTCCCCCAAATAAAGTACCGGTACTTATTAATTCAACAAAAAAATTGTTAATATTCAAAAAAGATTATTCAGATAATTTATGTTACTCTAACAATTGCTTAAAGTTCACATTCAAAATTTATAAATTTTGTGTATACTGGTACATGTAGTCTCTCCAATATACAATCCTCTACTGTAGGGGGGGGGCAGTATTTAGGCTAGTTTAATGCTTCATTTAGGGGTTTTCAAGAAAATTAAATTCCTATAATGTGTCAGTGATATTACACACTGTGCATGCATGTCGACATCCTTACTTATGAACTTGAGTTATATTTATCTGCTGATAGAAGGCCGTGTGTGCCCCGTAGTGTCAGATAGAGCACCATTGTGTGTGAGGGAAGCGTTCAGATTTCTTCGTTTATCATCTGGAGTGGTCGCATGCCGCGAGGCTAAAGTCTTGCACACAGGTCTGTCAGCAAGAAACCTGATTCGATGATAGTCTGCAAGCGGAGACTTTGCAAATTCACAAAATAATAGATTTTAATTTATTTTGATTGATACAAAATTGCACCCATTTGAACTTGCATCTGTGATACTTATGCTTTAATGACTGTATCTGTACATGGTTGTGAAGGCTTACAATATATTCTTTTAGGCTTGTACATGTAAAACCACATTGTTTCTTTTGTGGGTAGCATTTGTGTACATTCTTATAGATAGGCCTACATATTCTCAATGAAATATTTCAAAAGATGAGATAAATTGTAGATTAAATGATGAAAAAGGAATGTTGAAAGAGAAATAAATGAAAATAAGATTATGACAAATTATGAAACTATTACAACTGAAAAAAATCTGATGAATCAATAGGAATGGCAAAGATGTGATTGATGAAAATAAAAAAAACAATATCCAAAAAATAATGAATACTGTTAAGAAGTATGAAATTAAATTGATCAAATAAACCAATGAAATGGAAAAGAAAAACATTAATTATTGATGAAAAGTAAACATTGTATGATTCAGAAATATACATGTATGTGCATGTAAAATGAGAATGAAATAAAAAAAATGAAAACTACAGCACTGCAATGTTCATGTGTACAAATTATACTCATAGAATTCCTTTTGATTTGTAATATATGTTGATATTCTCCATATTAACACCTCTGATTTCCTGTTTGCGGGGCGCTAGTAGGGCTTCACGTTTGAACTCGACCACGCATTATCACCTCTGACGTAGCAGGGGGTTCACAAGACTTCTCTCTGACCCCGATCACATTACAATAAAAACACCTTTACATCTGGGCAAAGAATTGTACGCTGGACGGTGAATAATTGCTTCAGTATCGCTTTTTAACTCCTTCAACACTGCTTCATCTCTAGTCTGCCAGCGCAGACTGTATTCCAACTCCTAAATACTATTTCATAAAGCTTTGAGCCTAGTCTATCCTCTTTTCTCTCCTGGGTATGGAGACGCAAATGTAGCTTAATGCCTTGCTAAAATAACAAGTGCCATGTTGGGATGGACTACGACCTTTGCTAGTCAAGAGCTCAAACCACAGGACATCTCCTTAGGTCATCTCCTTTTATGCCATTTCCCAGTGGTGGCACTACTAGAGAGCAGGATATTTCATTGTAAGACTACCGGTAATGCCTCAGTCACACCTGTGCATATTTTGCTTGCGTATTGCTGCTTATTCATGGCAAGCCATTTTAACATTTATTCCTATTACTTGATATCAAGAATTGAGTCCTTGATATCAAGAATTACCATTGCTTTAAAACAGAGAATCATTTCTTGGTATCAAGAATTCATTTCTTGATATCAAGTAATATGATGAAATGTTAAAAACGGCTTGCCATAGATACACAACAATACGCAAGCCAAATACTCCAAAGTGTGACTGAGGCATCTAAGCTTGAGGGGGAGATAGCTTGCTGTCCTGCTGTAAATGATACATCTGGGGCAAGATTTTGTTATTTCTGGACTGTGAATAATTAATTGCTTCAGGATTGGTTTAACTCCTATAGCATTATTCCCTCGATAACGGTACTGCAGTATACCTGTACATAATATAGTACAAAATCATTGTAAGGAAAATGATTATGCAGGATGGTGGCCAGCTCACAAAGGAAGTAAGTGGCCATTGGGGGAATAATATGGAATATGGGGTCAATATTACTTTGGCCAGTTATATCACAATGAGAAAAGAGGCAGTGGGTCAATTATAATCTAGCCAATTATTTGCACTTTAAATGAGATTGACCCCTTTTGGGGGTCCTTGCGAGAAGACTCCTCACCACTTCTGACCACTTCTGGACAATTGCTTTTCAGTGAAGGTTATTCTATTTACAAGAATCCAGCTATTTGGAGCAAATACATTTACAGGTCACTAGTGTATTTAGGGGAGGGAGGGGGGGGGGGGCTCCCCCTTTTGGAACCAAATGATGCATCTTCAGTACACTAGTCCGAATATACCTGATTTTAGAGATTATTCCTTTTTTTTGGGGGGGGCAGGGTCTTCTTGTCATATTTTTAGGAAAGTTGTGCCTCCTGTTTTACAAAATCACAGAGTCACCCCTGATACAAGTTGACACTATTGTCAGGTTTTTGAAAAAGCTTTCCCATCGCAATGACCAGTGCATTGAACTGTGTTTGAGCTAAGATTTCTGGATGTTCTTCAAACAATGTGTAGGAAGGGACGAAGGGTTTTTATATAAATATTTGACCGTCTTTACAGTTTTTTTCTAGCCACATTGAATGTTGTTCTGACCAGTCAGAACGGTAAATACTAGAAATCTGAGAAAACCCTGAAAATGAGTTCCCTTTTTCCCTCCCCAGTCAGAAAAAGTCAGGGAAAGGCAGAGAATTTGAAAAAAAATCACTCAAATTCAAAGAAAGATCAAGGAAATTCCATTCAAAAGAAAGTAGCCAATCTCTTGCATTTTGTCTCATGTCATAAAAGCGAAGCCCTCTGGAAGATTGTCCGTTTGTGAAATTCCTCCCGTTATGTGTACCATGATATCATACTTTTCCTTGAACAGCACAATACTGCCTTAGAAATGGACTCTAAATTTCCTTTGATTTTTACTCTTAGATGACTCCGAAAGACCGAAACCTCACAGTATACACAAAATCGAACATGCGTGCATGAAAACACTGCATCAACCTTTTCCAATCACTTCAAGTCGGCTTCTTTCACGATGCAATTGATCGGGTGGCCAGAACTCAACTTTCTCCGTAACATTGAGAAAGTTGTTGACGTTTGTTTGAAGGTGAAGTGAATGATGAATGTTGGGTGTTATGTAGGTGACTTAAAAATAACAAATCCCAGTGAGGGAGAGAAATGTCAATCTATTCCTGAATTGAATTTAGAGCTCTCTCGAAGGGTCCATGGCAGGTCTGATATTGCTGGTGCTTTTCTACACATTGTGTGTCCAATCAATCGCCTGAATTCAAACACTGATGGCATGTTCAGACAAACAATCCTTGTTTAAGAGAAACGTATAAAGAAAGTTAAGGAACCTAAAAAGAATCATTTTATAGCGAAAGGAGCATATAGACTAGAAAACAACAGGTTATAAAGAATTGTATATAGAAATGTATAAAGAGATGTAAAAAGAACGTATAAAGAAACATATAAAGAATGTATAAAGAAACATATAAAGAACGTATAAAGAAACATATAAAGAACGTATAAAGAAATGTATAAAGAAACGTATAAAGAATCATTGTATAGTGACAGTGTACAGACTCGAAAACTACAGCATAGAAAGAATCGTCGGACTGGTATAGTGAAAGGACAGTACAGACAACTTACCGGTAATGAAGAATGGTATACAGAAACTAATTATGACAAGGTCAATTAAACGTGACAGCTTACTAATCATCAGTGTGTGATCATGATTAGCTCCATGATATAATGAAGGAAAAATGTTAGAGCAGAAGAAATAGAATGGATAGCCCAATCACAGACATGTAAATAAATAAAATGCACTGTCGACTTGTCGAGGCGCGATAGCTCAGTTGATAGAGCACTGGTCTCGAAATCCGGTGACCCAGGTTCGAAACCAAGTCGATGCGCTAAGGCATTAATCCTCATTACCAGGTCCCTCAAGGAAGACCTCAAGCCCTTGGCCGTCTGGTTGCTTTCTTACGAGCATTTATGCTTTCTTAGCAGACAGGTAAAATAACCACCACCACATACAAGGAGGGTATTTTGCTGCAATAGTATGCCCTTGAATGTGAAAAAACATGTAAATGATACTTTGTCTACATTTTAAGATCAGCTAGGACTTCAACTTTGCATCAACACTGCACTCTTTCCCAGATTGAGTATTGGATGCAGGGCGTAACAAGATGAGAGAATTTAAAACTAACAAGACTCTCTGAAACTGTTCTGGCACCCCACTTGGTCTAAGCGGCAACAAAGTGCCCGTATCAGCTCTGCGGGACCAATTTTCACACACTCTGACAGGGATCGTTACACCTCCAGCCACGGGTCCCGGGGACAAAGGAACTTCAAAGCAAAGAGAGCGAAAAAAAAAAAAGAAGGCTTTTTCATCATGTATTAAACATGCAGGGTGCGACTATTAGTAAAGCAATGAACCGTACAGTAATTGTTATATGTGGGACTGTAACAGTAGTTGTGCAAATATGGAGGTGAGAAATCAACATGTTAAATCAGTTGTAAAACTTGTGATTTAGGAAAGACGGAGTAGCTCCTGTTAAAGTCACATAGAAGTCAGCTCTCATGGGGAATTCGACACCGTTCGGGTGTTTACGTTTAACAGGTGTTGTCAATCACCAGGGTTAGCCTTGAGTTTTATGACCATTAGATCTTATGTAATGCTTTGCTCTTCCTTCGCCCGAATAATCACGAGCATTCTCCGAGAGATTAGGGGGTAATTNAGGAGAGAAAGAGTGGATCCTTTTAAGTCTGGATTTTACAGTGAAATGGAGGCCTAATAAAGTGCTTTTTTCAGAGTTTTATTTTTAGGAATTTATTAGAAGAATTAAGCAAGAGCAGACCTGCCAATGTTTCACAGCCAAAGTTAGGAATCTCTTTGGTCAAAATTAGGAATTCATTTGAAGTCTGTTTTACAAAAGTTTTCAGAAATAGAGAATAATCCAGGGTCCATATCATAAGTTTGAAGGCCCAAATGAGAATCATTTCTCCAAATTAGGCTTTTTTCGGCAGGTAGTTAGTCATAACTTCTTTACATATTACCCCACCTCCCCCCCCCCCAGATATGTATTTAAGTTTTTGAGAGCTCTTTTTGAGCTGTCCAGAGATTTATTACTTACTTCTCCCATGTATACTTTCCCAAAGTTTGGGAATCAACCAATTATTCACTTAAAATTGGGCATTATGGCAAATAAAAGCAGGGACTATATATTTAGATAAAGCTCAAACACCAAAATAGCATTGTATAATATCATGCAGCCCCACATTTATCTGTCTGTAAGTAAGTAAATTATAATGTTCCTCTAAATACAATTGACAGGAAGTGCCGCGAGCTTGTTTAGTGAAAAAATATCTTATTAAATCGAGCATGAGCGGAACAGGAAATACATGGTATACTGTAAGATCAAAAGATGATGACAGACTAATTGATCAAAATGATAAATGGTTTATAAACGTGTGAGGTTTCTTCCCAACCCCTTCCTCATTATCTCCTTAACTGTATAAGATAAGATGCATTTATTGGTCTCTTGCAAACACAGAAGAAAATTTTACTGATCAATTGGTTGCAGTTAAAAGGAACTTTTAAAGGTTGTTTATTATCATATCCAAGCCACATGTTATGTTAGAGGTGGAAAACGAACAAGCCCCACTCCACAAAATAACATCATTAAGCTGTGAAAGCTCACAGTGCGCTTGTTTGGAAGACAAACTTTGACTTCTATTGTTGCGAAGTGTCGGTATTGTGTTGGAAATCTGACATTGATTTTACACCCCTCATAAGGCCATTCTTTTGTGAGTGACTCTTGATAACTGTTTAGTCTCGAAATCCTGATAGGAACTGTGTTTACACATGATCACACATGATCATTGTAACTTTAAACTTTAAGTTTGTGAAACCTCAGAGTTTTTAACTACTACCAGTATACAGTATACACTATCATCAATGAGGTTTCACACAAGACTGAAACAACAAGTACTGGTATACAAAGTTTTAATCTATAAGCAAGGCAATCAGCTGTTGTAAGGCCATTCATTTTGTCAGTTCCTTTTTTTTAATGACTGTTTAGTCTCAATATTATAGGAGCTGTGTTCACACAAGAATCATAGTTTTGAATGTTAAGTTCAATTCAGTTTATTTTATATTTCTTTAAAGACACAAATAAACATGGATAGCAAGTATAGCAATTAAGAAGTGATGCAATTAATGAAAGAAACATAAACATACATTTAAAGGTGACATAAAATACAAAAAGAAGGATGAAGTGCATGGCCTGTGAGGGATTAGCTAAGACCATCAGCCTGTTGGGCTAATCCCCATTTTACTAATCTTAAAATGAGGTTGAAATAATAAAAAGTGAGTAAATTACATTATATCATTACAATTGAAGGTGAGAGAAGAATGAGAGAGAGAGAGGAAAAACAAGTTTGCAAAGCCTCCACATTTTAAACAACTGTAAACTAACAACAGCGAGGGCGCAAGTATAAAAAGTGTTTTTTTGTAACTGAAAGATGAAAGGTGGTCTGGTTGAATTAGGGCCTTTGTTGAATACTTTTAGATGTAAGCGATAGTATGTCACATTCTCAAGGGAGGTAAATCAGGATGAATAAAATTTTCACATACTTGAAAAATAGAAAGTTACAAAACTTGGCAAGGGTATGAATAATTTAGTTGTTATAACGGTATATGTAACAAATCTTGACAGATACGAATGAAACAGAACAACAGAATAACATAGAGGATACGGTATATCATTTCAGGGTCTGTCATATTTACATGGACACTAGGGCAAACATCATTGAAGAAATTTCTCCATGTCAATAGAACAAATGTGTTACAAGCATGTAGAATCACCTTCTACATTTAGTTAAGTAAACAATCGTTTATGAACTGCAGGTGTTACGCTCAAACACTATGTATATGTATTTCCATTCATGCACCAACAATTGAACCGTACTTATGAGAATTGTTCAAGGATTGTTAAACAGTCATTTCTTAACATGAAGGTTATTTAGAATGCTAATTGAAGGTTTCATGAATGAACATGGCAGGGGTTCGTGCACTTATGAACTACGGGATGCATCAATTGTTTAGAGCATATGAAAGTTTGTGATGTCAACCTTGTGACTTTTAGCAGACGAAATTATGATCTGAAATATGTTTGGATTTTGGAACAAACATTTTGATTGCGATTTTTGCTTTAGGGCATGGTTGTTTGTTTGTTTGTTAACGTATTCCATCTTCTGTAATGCAAAACTCAAGCAATTATTATTTCCTTTCTGGGATTAGCATTCTAGTTTTAGAGTTCTCTTCTTTACAAAAGAGGCTGAACGATAGTGGCATTTCAAAAAAATTAATTAGAAATTAATCTTTTTCCAAATTTCCTTCACCCTTTTGTGGCTTTATTCAAGTGAAATGGCAGTTACTTTAGATGAAAACAAGGCGAACCAGGTAACATGCTATCATGCATGCATTCAGACGTTACGGAACACTGCATTCATTCATTTAGCTGTATTTACCAGTTATACTAAAGTCCCATGTATAGAGATTGACAGCTGGGTGAACTTTACATTGTGAGATAAATCGAAATACAATAGATAGAGCTACCCGTTTATCAAAATCAGTGCATCTCTTTTAGTTCCACATTAATCTGAATCTCTGAAAGTCCCCGTTAATTTTGATTACGAAAAAAAGAATGGTTTGTACTTCATAGACAAGAAGCATGATGTTGTCATGAGTATTATGAACCAACAAATCCTTCTCTATGACCGGCTCTATTGGTTCATAAATACGCTGATGATATTCAGAGTATTTATTTTAAATCTTTCCAACTCATATCCTTTTGGAATGTGTAGTACTATAGAAGCTAATGCATACATGTAACCCTCAGCTACACATTGTGAATAGCTTTCCGAACTGTGTGTAACTTGGAAAATGATTCGATCTTATATTTGTTCAACTGCAAACACCAACATATTTTTCTGATGGTAATATATGATGGCTATCAGGCATAGCTATCAGGCATCACCTTCAAGACGCGAAAGCTTTACAAACATCTTCATTTTTTCCTTCTTAGCCCTCTCCCCCTACTTAGCCCTCTCCCCCATTAAAATAACAGTATCAAACAGCCTTTTATGATGAAAGGCCTTCTCTTTTCTTCATGTTTGCTGGAGGATTTAACAAAACTTTTAAAAGACCACATTTTATGGTTTCCCTCTTTAATCTGAAAAGTGGAATAGTTTATTGAGAGGTCACACAAATCAAAGAACTTTTACAATTCTTTTCCATTGTAATGTAATTGGGGCCCCTGGTCATATCTTCTTTTGTCCTATCAGGGGTTTTGTATATCTCCATGTTTTGGACCTTGAAATATCCAGACGAGGAGGTTTCGAGGAAAGAGAAAAAAAGATGATCGTTTGTAGCTAGCCATGTTTTTTTCTTTTTTCGGTGTCACAACATTTGCTCTAGTGACGATTCCTCCTGGCTGTATTTTGTCAAAAATATAGGGCTATGGAGAGGGTTGCTATAGAGAACCGAAGCTTGTGAAGTCATAAAAATCAATTTTTAGGATTTCTCAATTTTTTCTTCATTTTCCGAAAGAACATCAAAAATAATGTCAAAAGGTTGAAAACCATTAGAATTATGATACTGATTAAGGTAATACTAACAAGCTTTTAGTTTTTTCTCCGGATTAGAATATAGCAAAGAAGATAATCCATTCTTTAAAATCAATTAGATGAGTTAGATGTATAGGATATCAACAAAGCATTTCTTAAAGATTGGAGACAGGCTGGCTGTAGACCCAAAGGCTTCAAACTGAAAATATCTACTATTTGGATGTGCATCGGTTCTGTGTAGAAGCAATCTTAATTTATCTTTTCCAGACACCATTACCTTCACTAGATTTATTTCATTATCAAATCAGCTTGTCACTTCAATGTAGCACTGCCTGTAGAGGACCCCTGCCATGAATAGATTTGTACAAGTCATGCTGTTAATTGCTACATTTCAGGTTTAAACCTCAGAGGACTATCAAAGGCTACTGGCCCTCTGACTTAACAGAATTACACACGTGTGTAATCACTACCTGCTAAGTTTATATACTTTACATGTGAAGTTGTCTGTCGAGAGCCAGAACTCTAATTCTTCACAGAATTAACGCCCTTCCTGGTTCTCAGTCTGAACAGATGACCTACATGCCATACATGTAATTTCAAGGGGTTCTGTATAAGGAGTTCCTCTGTTAGGAGCAATAAGGGAATTCACTCATTCAAGTTTACACTGATTAGATGCCCCTCTGGCTCCAAACAGACAGTGTCGCTCGCTGAGATCGAGGCAGAAGGGTTCATTACTTATACCATTTACACTGATTAGACGACTTTCTGGCTCTCAACAGACAGTGCCATTTGCTCAGCCTCCAAGGTACGGTAGATGGGTTCATCCATACAATTTACAGAGTTAATGCCCTTCTAGCTCTGGAGCAATATTTTCTTTTGTCATCTCAAAAACTTGAGACTAGTTGTGAAGATTGATCACCCAGATTCCGAGCAGTGATGTATATATGATCGATGCGGTAAGGTGTTAGGAGGCAGCCTCATGAGTTATGGGTAGGCGGCATCGTCACATGGCATTATGAATATGCGCTGAAATACAGTGTTCCCTTTTTGTAAAAATTGGATGCGCTCTCTCTCTCTCTCTATCTCTAAAGATGTGAAGTTGTGAACCATTTAAATATGATGTAAGTTTTTTGTTAAGAAATTATTTATCTTTTCAGAATCAAAATCAGGTTTGCATGAATTAATGATAAAACCATGCAGTTATGCTGTGTCCCCATGTTATGTGCATCATTGAATACTCTGTCTGGATGTAAAGCACTTAAAATGATTAATGAGTTCATTAATCAAAGTCAGGTTTAATGGTTTTTATAATGGTCTCATGTCAAAATGATGAATATGCAAAATGTAGTACGATTTCCTCTTAAGGGTTTAGTCTACTACATTAATTTGAATTATTTATGAAAATAGAAGTTTATGTTTTAAGTACTTTACACAAAAATGTAGACAGTCACCCACTATAGCATCTTTCAAACTTTAGGAGTTAAGTAATATGCGTTTGTTTTAGTCCTAAATCGTGCACTGTTAACAGGGAAAAAATATATATTTATTTTTAGGGGGCTACTTTCCAAGCTTGCCTGAATGAAGATAACATTCTAAAATTTGTTTTACATTGAACTATATGCAAATTTATGGGGGCTCTTTTCTGATTTTCGGGGGCTCATTTGGGCATTTCGGGGGCTAATTCGCCCCGCGCCCCCGTGTATTTTTTTCACTGGCATTGTATTTGAATTTGACCTGGAATTATTTGTCTAAATATACCACTTGATTATAACCATAAGTGCAGAGCATAAAAGTAGACCAAAATATTGTGTATTTTAACTGATTCCCATCTGAAATTATTTTCAGAAATATTCCCCTCTGCTTACAATATTACATATA
>BEXV01001701.1:61872-77553 GCA_003118195.1 Hemicentrotus pulcherrimus
TACCTTACGCGTTTGGGACGCTCGCGTTCGCTAACAAAGGAGGGGACGCGACCGTCCTGAACCCGGACGAACGCCAGTGATAATAAGTTTCCCTTCCCTTACTCTGAAGCCTATTTTGTATTTATCTTCAATACAAAGAGTGATTTTTCCTTGTAAGCAATCAAAGTTGTTGTTATAGTTTATCAAAAAAACTCTTTTCAGCATTTACTTTGATATATTTGTTGGTGTATTCAATGGAAACAATCTAACAAGGGCATGAAAATATGTACTTGTACATTAAAAATGGCTCAAAGTTTTACCATACAAATGAAGAGAACATGTGCAAGGGAGCCGACTACTAGAAAGGAGTCAGTGCAGAAATATTCTATTTAGTACAAGAACTCATTACTGGTGTTCAACATGCATGTAGAAAGTATGATCTTTGTGAGAGTTTTCTAAAACCATCTTCTCATTTTTCTCACCAAGATAATAATATTGATAGTCATAGATACTGTATATTCAAGTATTGACACAGCTTTAATATATTTTTACATTGTTGAATTTGTGGTACAGTGAATATAAGCCCAACATTACTGTAAAATTTACATGTCAGGTCTACATCCAAAGTTCTTATCTCTTATCATGCCAAACTTTGTGAAAGTTTCTGGCTCCGCAGTAGTTGTCCAGAGGGCTTGTATTGGCCTTGCAGTTTTTCCCTTGCTTAATCCACCTCCTCTCATCATATTCTCACCAAAACAGGTAGCCGACGAGGACTGCCGGGGCAAGAAGATGGCCATCAACTCGACCGGTATGCTCCTGCCCTGCCAGACGGATAAATTCAAGGGCGTTGAGTACACCTGCTGCCCCCCTCCCACCTACCGGCCAATGACCGCCGGGGAGGAGGAGACCGAAGTGGAAGAGGAAGAGGACGAGGCCGAGGCAGAGGCCGCTGCTGCAGGGGAGAAAATGGCCCAGGTCCAGGAGGAGTTGCCGGTTCAAGCTCCAGCCCCAGCCCCAGAGAGGGATAATGTCGGTGAGTAAAGATGATGATTTACAGTCAAACCTACTTCAGTGACCATCTGTCTACAAGGACCACAGTTTTTCAAATACCACATTTTTTGTTTCCCTTGAAAATGATTTCTCATTGGAACATGTACTAAAGGAAACTGTCTACAAAGACCACCTGTCTACAAAGACCACTTTTTATGTTTCCCTTGGGCGGTCGCTGTAGACAGGTTTGACTGTACTTTGGATGGCTGTCCAAGATACTACTATAATATCTAAAAGAAGACAGATGAACACTGCTTCATATGTTGACTAATTCAAGAAACTTCTGAAGTCCCATTAGTTTTGTGAGAGAACATTGGATTGTATTGGCTCCCCTTGGGCCCCATCGCATATTACTTAGCATTGATAACTGTACCATTAATGGTAACATATTACATAGAGGAATTTTCAGTGCTTACATACTAAAAAAAGTTATGACAAGCACAAGGTTATCATATTTTTAAGGTGGTTCTGGGGTTGAAAATTTGAAGGGAGGGGCCAGGGGAAGGGGAGAACTTTTTTGGGTTCTTTTTAAAGGGGGCACAGGTCAGTTGTGAACCTATAATCCAGCTAAAAATGGAAGTTCCAAACTGATTCAGCCGAGGACGCAGGTTCGAAACTGAGTCCCGTCATTCGAATGGTGACGTTTAAAGGTCGGTCCCCAGACATAAATAATCATATCTGATTGATACACGTCTGTGAAAACTCAATACACACACACACACACACACACGTTGTCTCCTCCTAAGTCCGCTAATCCTTACAACCCTTGTTTGTTATTTGTTTGCAGTTGCTAAGCCACAGATAACCAGCAACATCCTGGATGACCCGTACTTCTCTGAGCAAGGTCTCGCAGGCAGGGCGGAGAAGAAGGAGTACATCAATGCCAAGGGACGTCTCTCATCAAACCAGAAAGCAAAGATGGCCCGGGTCATGCAGCAATGGCAGGAAGCACAAGAGCACTACGAGACACTCAAGGCAAAGGACCCAGAGGTAAGGTTTTATAGGGTGTTGGGTGTTATTTGGTATTATGTTCAAGACATTAGATGCAGAGATGAAATGGGAAAGGGGTTGTTTGGTGTAAATCCTCTAGGCAAGGACCTGGAGGCAAGCTGTTCTTGGTCACAGAGATAAAGAGGTAAGGATTTAGAGGTTGTTTGGTAGGGTGTTTATATTCAACACATTAGATGCAGAGATGAGAATAGGGAAAGTTTTTTTTTTGTAGATACCCAAGGCCATGGCAAGGCCCTTGAGGCAAGCTGTTATTAGTCACAGAGATTGAGTGTGAAATGGTGTTCGGTTTTGATATAAATACTTGAAGACCAAAGATCTAGAGTTAAGGTGCTAAATGTAATGTCGTTAAGAAAGGAATTCTAGGACATTCTATGTAAAATGTTTTGTAACAATCCCATTAATGATGTCTCTCAGACCCCAGTCGCTCCTTCAAGACTAACTCAGACCGACACAAGACAGAAAAAAATGGCGTTGATTAAAATAAAGAGTCAATTGGTTTGCAATCACTCTGGAATGGTTTTGCAGTTTGGGAACAATTTAAAGATGGTCAAGCTTGGGTGTATAGTCGTTCGTGAAGTAGGCAACTTGGCAAAGACTGAGCCAATGGGTATTACGCCCCTGTACGGACGTAAGCATAAAGGGACACTAGTACGCACGGGAGCGTAATACCCGTTGGCTCAGTGTGCTGCCCTATATACCCAAGCTTGAGCAACTTTAAGTGAATCATTGCTTTAAAGCTATTGAGAATACATTGCTTTTGTTTGTTACTGATGGTACAATGGTCCCATTCCATTAATCATTCCAGGCTGCAGAGCAGATGAGGAAGGAGATGACCCAGAGGTTTGAGCAGACGATTGGTACCATGGAAACGGAGAATGCAGAAGAGACGGAGGAGCTTAGAGAGGCCCATCAGGTCCACATCGCTGTCAGTCTACGTGAGAAGATCAATGCATCCTACGAGGCTTACAGGTTCACAGTAGACGTCCCTAAACCAAAGGTACGTCTTGTAAAAACTACAGACATTTGTAAAAATCATTTGATCTGATGTATATTATGATGGGAGTCGTGTGTCTGGACACTAAAAATAATAAGCCTTCTCTTTTAGCTTGATTTAATTGGAAAATATATATCAAATAGAACCAACCATCATGAATACTTATCATGTATAATATTGTCGAAGGTATTCTTTAGAAGATTTAGGAAATATTGCTTGAAAATTTCATCAAATTGCTATTTCAAATCAACTGTCACGACAAACAACATGTGGATATACAACACACACTCTTGCAACATTTACTCCATTGTATATCCTTAATATGTCAATCTCAATTTGCTTTTCCTTCTCTTCCAGTCGAAGAAGATCCTTCACTCCCTGAGGCGCTACCTACACGCCATCCAGAAGGCCAGGCAACACTACATTACCCACTACAAGCACCTGCGCAAGACGGACCCCATGAAGGCGGACCAGCACAAGCGCTTCACACTCAACAAGCTCAAGACCCTCGACTTTGAGGTGGCTCAGAGCGTCGACCTTCTCCAGAATCTGCCGGACCTCTACGCTGAGCTCAAGCCTAAAGTTGGTAAGTACAGCGAGGGTTTTGTCTGTTAAGAGCAAGAAGGGCGTTAACTCTGTGTTATAAAGGCTTTCAACTGGTTCCCAAACTATAGTCACAAAAAAATTAAAGGTATAAGTAACATAAGAAATCATGTAAACTGACCCTGACCTTTGCCCTTTGCAGATGCTCTCCTGGACAGCACCCACGACACCCCAGAAGATGCAGCTCTCATCCGAGCTACCGAGGAGGAGGAAGAGGTGGAGGAGGAGGAGGAGATGGCTCAGGCCCAGGTGACGGAAGCACCACCTGCCCCCCAGCGCAACGAGCTGGAACCGGTAGCAGAGATCATGGAACCAGAAGTAGCAGATGAGGTCATCTCGCAAGCAGAGGATGAAGAAATCGAAGAAGTGGTAAGTTTGATGAACGTATTCTTTGGAATGCAATGTGAGAGAAGGTACGAGAAGAGAGAGAGGAATACGCAAAGATGGAGATATATTTAGAGAGAGATGAGGGAGAAATAGGCAAGAAATGATAAAAAGCACTTGAGCTGGTACTGGTAGCAGAGATCATGGAACCAGAAGAAGAGGTACCGGTAGTCATCACCTCGCAAGAAGAGGAGGAAGAATCAGAGGAAGCTGTGAGCGTGATTGGGTCTGGAATGTAAAGTAAGAGAGGGTATTACATAAGAGCCAGATACACAAGGATTAAGATACAGGTATGTTTTTAGAGAGAGATGGGGAAAGTTGTGAAGAAAGAACAGAGGCAAATGCTTCCAAGTAAATTGAGCTTGATTTTTTAGCAGAAGTCATGGGATTAGAGGTAAAGATGTGTCAACAAAAATTGTATTTATGGACACTACAAACTTCATTTGAAAATACAAATTTAATGGTTATAATTTACATTGACACAATGATCAAATTCCACTTTTTTGCACCTTTCCTTCATCCTACAGGAGGAATTCCTAGAAGAGGACACGGAAGCCCCAACCGTCTCCAGGAGCTTTGAGACCAAACCAAGCACCCTGGCCAAGACCAGCCCAGCCCAGACTAAGCCTAGTCCAAGCCAGACCAAGCCTAGGACCTCTACAGCTACACAGACAGAGCCAGAGCCACCCACACCCAGCAGAGACACAGAGATAGAGCAAGAGACGGAGATCCAGGTCCCAGCAGAAAATGTGCAGATTGTTGCAGGTGAACATTGATGTACAGACATCAACGTTGGTATTTAGGACTATGTTATGTATTGACATCAAAGTCAATATGTGGGACAGCTATTAGTACTTGTTTGGAATGAGCAGAAGCTCTTGATTAATTTATCAGTTGGGCCTGAAATGTATAAATGAATGAAGTTTTGTTACTACTATCTGAAAGTCTGAATGATTTCACCTTTAGTTGATTATACTTTAGCTGTCAGGATCAAATTAGCTAGTAGTAGGTCAAATGACAAAGAGGAATTAATATAAAAACCATAGTTTATTAAGAAATAAGAGATTGGCCTGGATGTAATTCCCCTACAATGACATTATGTGACTGAATTCCTAAGCTCGTTTATTCTTTCACCCATCTTACATCTTTGAAGTCAAGAGGTTTTTTAGATGAGGAGCTCTCCTCTTTGAAGTCAAACCTATAGAGAGTTATTCAGATGAGGAGCTCACTGCTCTTTTAGATTGCGAGGTTGTCAGGCCCCAAACCCTGATCATAGCTCAGAAAAGAAAGGCTAATGCCTCAAGTGAATTCCTAAACTCACTTCTTCTTTCATCCGTCTTTCCTATTTGCAGTTAAACCTATTGAGAGTTATTTAGACGAGGAGCTCTCCGCCCCTCTTGATTCCGACGTCGTCAAGCCCCAGACCCTAATCATAGCCCAGAAACCCAAAGCAAAGGTGGAGAAGTCTGCGGCCGCTGCTAGGATGGAGAAACAAAGATTGGTCGGAAGGCAGGATGTCAATAGCATTGATAACGTGAGTGAAAACACCAATTCCTAATCTAAGATTTGAACTCATTGTGCTGTCGTTTTGGCTGAGGTATTAGAGGCATCACTGAGGCTTAACAAAGTTTTATGGGGTCTGCTCACTATTTATAAAGACCGCTGTTTATTTAATCACACATTATGGATAGCGTTCCTTATGGATAGCGGGCTTGATCCTATTTTATTTGGGTAGAGATTGTAAAAGACTTGTGGAGTGAAAGTCTTAGCATTTCCTTGGTTTTCACACAGTGAATATTATCTATAAATCTCAAAATTGTAGAAAACAGTTGAGCCAATAAGCATCTTCGATGTATGCTTGGTAGAGTTTAAAAAAAACAACAAATTTACATCAATTTTTTACCGCCCTTTGTAAAATGTTAACATCAAGTATGTCGCATCCATTTATAACATACTTGTATTTGTATACTTACAAGCTCTCCTTTCTCTGTTTTTTTCAACTTTCCGGGGAGATCAGTCTGTCACTAAAAAGCGCATGTCGCTGAGGTACGAGCCCATGATGGCATTTGGACTTGCATGCGGAGTGCTCGCTGTGGCCACCGTACTCGTGATCGCGGTCCTCATCGTTAGGAGGAAGACTCGACGAACGCCCGTCAACAGCGGATTCACCGAGATCGACCCTAACCTAACAGTCGAGCAGAGGCATATTGTGGCCATGCAGCAAAACGGATACGAAAACCCAACATATAAGTACTTTGACATGCAGTAGCTAGCTTGTGACGGAGAGTCGACCAAAAAATAGATCGCCCTCTATTGCTGAACTGTGTATTCCTGCACCTTTGTTTATTTATACTGGACAAACAGAAAATCATCAAGCAGAAATAGCTAGTGTAACATTCTTGCGGACAGTGAACGGATAATCGCTCATCACATCGGCTCGCTTTCCACAAGAGTAATCTCCTATATAGTACTACTGCCCAACGTGTTTATGGTAGTTATTATAAAGTGTGTCTCGCTACATCTAGGATCACAAACATATAGTAATTACATACTCTCACAAGGCATTCAACTCGTTATGAATAGCACAGTATATTCCTTCATATTCTGAGTACTTCATTGAGAAATATTCACATGCTTTTTTCCACCACATCAATATATATATTTGTTTTGTATATCAGTATCACAACATGTGTTTACGAAAATATACCCCTCTTCTGCAACTTTTCCTCTATTAAAGAAAGAAGCTTTTAAGCACTGCAATATGAAATGTACAGTAAGATTTCCTTATTTATTGTGATAAACCAGTGAAACTTATGATTCAGAATGCACTTTTTTCGGCACTCATTCCATTGTTAAGAGTCACAATACATACAAAACATTATCGTTTTATGTGTTTCATTACATAATTGTGATGTACATAACCAAAATATGATATTAAATATGCTATGACAAAATGCACAACTTGCAGCACACAAAATTGATACGTTAATGATCTAGTGGATATGTGTGCCGACATCTACTGAATTATATTATATAAACGTAAGCTCATCAAAAATGTAACATTATATGACGTTTGAGAATAGTACGTAACTCACAACTTATTTAACTTGTGTAATCTTTTCAAGTCTTGTGACTAAATCGTCTAATAACGATGGTAAAAAGAGAGTATCGCATTATAAATCTGACTTAAATTGTGAGCTAGACGTGCAATGTTATTATTAAAAAACTAACATATATTTGACATGAGTATTTCAGCTTTTTCACTAGGGGCTCTCTCAATTAGAGGATGAAAAATGTTTAAATTGGGACTGCTTGGCAGGGAATGCATTTGTACAAAAATGTAATCCATGCCAAAGGCTCAATTGTATCATTAGATCCAACTAAAGATAAAAACTTGCATCTAGATTTTAAAAACATGAAATACTCTTCATAAAAGTAAACTGTAGCAAAAAAGAAATCAATCGCTGTGAAATTTAGAAGTTACATATGACCTACTTAACTTATACATGTACGTGTAAATTAAAGATGAGAAATTGTTTGATCTTCGTGTGATATAATCATGATGTCTATAATATTAATTTAACAAAGAAAAAAAGAATTATTGTAAATCTTTTTCACCAAGTAGTGGAGTAGTAACTTGTGACATAGTTCATTGTTGTACAAAATTTAGCCAAATTTTGAATGTCTTGTGAAAAATAATACATTTTATGTGAGCTGAATGGCTGTAGATATCTTGCTCTATATAGGTCTGTATTGAAGTAAAACTAGATAAAACTAAGAGTAGTAAATGATAGAACCGTACGATTGTATACTATAGTACATGGACGTGCCCTTTATGACTTTCAGGTTGTCATGGAGACGGAGCAACAATGCCATCTTAAGTATTTATTCATTTGAAACATTTGCTTTTGTAGTCATGATAAGTTGATAGGTCTCCTAGCTATTGTACATGAACTACTACTAGTAGACTAGGGCAGCCCTTGTTTTAATATCTTCATACCATTTTCTCAAACAAGGCTTGGATAGGCATCATATGCAAAAAGCCAGAAGGGTGTTCATTCCTATCAATTAGAACAGAGTTAATGGCCTTCTTGTTATCAACAGACGATGTGAGATGGATGTGCATGATCGGTAGTTGGTTATAACAGAGATTACCAACCACAATGCAGTGATAACAACAGAAGAAGGAAATTTGCTGTTTACTTAGGTTCCCAAGAATGAAAAATGGACTGGAAGTCAACAAGACCTGTGGTCCAACAGGCATAAGGTCTACAAGGCTTAAGATTCACAAGACTTTAGGTATATAAGACTAGGGATCCACTTGATCAGAAGTCCACAAGACAGGTCCACAATATTTTCGGCCCACACAGTTGACTGGAAACAGAAGGTCTGTGTACCATTGGTTTCAGAAGAACAAACATTTCAGTCTTCTGGATTTTCTGACTACTTGTTGGAAGGTGACAAGACCAACATTTCAAAATCCTAGATCCTGTGAGCATCTTAGATACTTGGTCAACTGCATGAAGCAAAATGGGGTTGCAGACAAACTCATTTGAAAAGGCATGCAACGCTGCTGTAAATATTGAATATGAATTATAAATAAGGCATGTGTAACGTGTAGCGTCTAGCCTGCAAACGTAGCTCTTTGCTAGTCTATATAAAACTCATTGCGTGCGTGTCTTGTGAAAAAAAAAACTGGATAGCAATGAATATACCAATGTCTCAATAGTATTCATATTATTCAAATGAGTGCTGTACAAACGTCAATTAAGTGTATACTATGTGTGCTTTATGAATATTCATATATTGATAATCCGTAAGGGGATAGAAAAAAAAAGAAAAAAGAAATTTTGGGAGAGGGGTTGGGGGTAATATCTCTGTTTGAAAATTTATTTTGGTATGGTTTTTCTTATAATGATGTAGGATTTATTGGGACTTGGAGTTAGGGTCACGGTTAATTGGGAATGCATGTCTGTTCAAAGTTCCGGGAGAATCAAAACAAGAAGAGAAAGCAAGACCCTTTTTTATTAAGGGGGGAAAATGGTTATTTTTCTTGCCACTAAATAAACAAGGGTTGATTTTGGAGGTTTTAACCAGTTGACTACTGGATTAAATAAGTCCCATAGGCTTAACACAGGGACCAACCGGTTCAAATAAGCAAAGGGTTAAAGATGAGAGATAACTTGTGCTTCTCTTTACTATCTGTTTATATGAAACAGTACTTTTTGTGACCATTACTTATCATTATGTGAGAAAAAACTAATTTATTGTATTTTTCATCTAGTTTAAATCACATGTTTATAGTGTAATTGAGTTTTGAAAATATGCTAAATCTTGTCGTTTGATGTACATGTAGCTTAGAGGTGTTTAAACAATATGGATGAGTTTTCCATACGCAACTACCGTGTGTCATACGTCATACTTAAGACATATCTTTTTCCAGTATCAATGTGGATAGCCATTTGAGTTTTAAAGCAAAACACCCTTTGTGGTTCATTTTTTTAACCAATTACCGGTAACCAATTAAGTTAGGTACTTTGTTTTGTCACTTGTCCAGAATTTTGTTACTCGATGTAAACAAACGCAGTAGAAGTACAAATGCTCTGTGGCTACAATAATATCGTTTCCTCGCAGCATTGTATGGAATTTTGATTATTTCTGTTTGTTGAGGAGCAAAATCAGGTATTTTTTAAGTGCTAATATATTTTAAACCAGCATTACATGTTTATTTACCTATGTGGCTGTTTTAGCACACAAGCTGAATTTCTGAGAATTTCTGAGAATTTCTTCTTCTCTTATGTGGTTTTATTTGTTGTATATAAGAAGCTTAAAAGTAATATTCCTCGAAGAGTAATATCTATATGTATTCTAATTTTTTGTGTTCTGTTTTGCCAAAAATGTTGTACGCTTAGTACTTTAACCGTCTTGTATTCTACGACTGGTGTGCACACAAGAGGTATATATAGAGAAGAGGCCTGAGCAGGGTTTCACAAAATCGTAAAAAGGACAAGTTCACAGACAACCCGTTGAAACAGGTACCGGTATATCAAATTCAACACACGTTTCAATGGGATGTAAATGAAATTTGTTTTGAATATGGGATTGTGACTTGAATGACATATTTGATTGAACCACTGATCTGAGATTAGCGTTTTTTCACGAGGGCCATGATTCAAGTTATTTCACTTGATGCGATGGAAGTTGGAAACTGCTTGCTTGGGCTGATCTCGGTCATTTTGAAACATGATTGTACGGTCAAACTTGTTTGTTAAGGCCAATCAAGGAAAATACAGAAAGTGACCGCACGCAAGTGGCCTTCATAGACAGGTTTGACTGTATTATGTTTGCCATATAAACCTCCTTTGTGCAAACTAGTTTGATTTTTGTTGTTTTTATTTATGTATGAGGAGATAAAGGAAGAAGATGGACCTTTCAAATTGTAAGGATATTTCATATATATTTTGGGCCATTTCAATGAATGAAGGAAAATTACTTCATTTCGGGGGTTATAATTCATTAGTAATGATTTAATTGAATATTTTTATTTGGGTTTAGTTATGGCAATGTGGATATAATCTTTTAAATTTGGACATGTAACATGTATTTTCTTTACAGACTGAAATATTAAAAAAAAAAGAAATGGAGAATTTTTGTTGTTGATCCACAGTTAAATGCTTGGAAGAAAATCAACACTGAGCGGCACCAATACATTTTCTACAAATTTCATTTGCAGTTCATAAACTTGGGTTTTGGATATAAACAAGACCCCAAAATTTGATCTTGGTACCAATTTTAAAGCAGGAAAATTCTTGGAGAAACAATTACATTTGCGAAAGATGGGCTGTAAGTCAGAAAATTGGGTGGGGTTTGGGAAAAGTCTCCTGGCAAGAAGAAATTGCCGTCTCGCAAAATATGGAAGAGATGTTATTGAAGTATTTACTGCTTATGTATTCAGTCCTGTTTGAAACCTGCATTGAAAGAAAAATATGTGCTTCAATATCAATTACAGCTGTTATATGAGTTATTCTGTGTAACATGCTTTGTCTAGAGCTGCGTATTCACCATATTTTGTATCATTTTTTCTCCTTAAAGGCGGTCTTGCCTTGAAAAAAAGTGGAAAATTAAAAAAAAGTTTTCATTGTGTTTGTCTTCAGTATTACTGGTCTCTGCTTCGTATCCTTATTTTGTGGTCAGAGTTTGCAAGTTAATGATTGATTGATTGATTTTATAGACTGGAGAAAAACATTTTTCAGGAGGCCAATACCTGGGGGACTTACAATACATGTGCTATTTAGCAATGGCACTCGATGCACAGTGGTACTGTTGTACAGTGGTGAATGACAAAGTACAGTATACCTGGTACACGTATCCTTCTGTTGGCAGACATCAATATAATAAACAAGCACCCAAACTTGTATGATTAGCGTTTTATTAATTCAAACATTGTGAACACAAACTCTTATGGGTGAAAATTACGTATCATGCACATTGGAAAGTAACGAATTTGTATACAGTCAATAAAGGCTAAAATGTATGCATTAGACATAAAGAAAGAAAAAAGAAAAAAGAAAAAGTGTCATAGCTGAATCAAATGGCATGCAACATTTCTTGATAATTGATATATTTGTACAGTCCAACCTGTCTTAACACCCACCAGTAGACAATTTATGTCTCCCATGAGCAGTCTTCATACACAGGTTTTACTGGACTAGTACAATCAAACCTGTTTTTAGCAAACACCTGTATAGAAAGACCACCGGTCTATAATAACCATATATTTGTTGGTTTCCTTTGAAACAATGTTTCTCGTTGATACACACTTTAACATCAATGTGTCTATCAAGAGTCAAGACCCCTTTTTGTTTCTCCCTTGGGTGGTCTTTCTATACAGGTTTCACAGTAATTGAACATTCCAACCTGTGCTCAATCTTCTCAATGTATAAACCAGTTATGAGGGCAATACCAGTAATCCGAGGCCAGCTACTCAAAACCGTCATAAGTCTGAGTTTGTGGACATCCCATAGAGCATAAGTCATTATTCTATGACATCCAATAGAAAGGAATTTCAACTCTATAGCATAAGTCATGATTCTATGGGATATTCAGAAAGTTTAGACCAATGATGGTTTCAAGANCCCGAGTGGGCATCGGGGGAAACGCATAGTCTCGTCATGCCCTTTGGCCCGAATTCACAAAGGAGGTTTGAATTCAACCCATCATGGTTTAAACCTTCATTCAAATAACCCATGGTTAAAAATAAGTGCAAAACAATCAGATGTCCAATATTAGACGTGCACAAGGTACGCTTATTCAGCATTTATTTTAGTCAATAGGGTTATCTAAATGAGGGTTAAACCATGGGTTAAATACACACCTTCTTTGTGAATTCGGGCCTTTAAGTTTAGGGGGGGGGGTGAAATTCAACCAACAGCTGATAATCAAAATAGGCTATATGTCAGAAGTGTCAACCTGCAGATTTACTTTTTCTTTAATTTAAAAAAAAAATACTCTTATGACTTTGCAAGGAAGACATACTCAATTGTTTGCAGATTCCTTTAGTTTAATGCCATTCTCCTACTGGAGTTGCCATTTTTATTAACAGGGTAACGACAGAGACCTTTCCGTTGCATATAATGGATGGTGTTGCATAGGCCCCACTATTAGGTAGCCATCTTGTTACCCCCTATCTCAAACATGTGATTTTGTGTACGTACGTCTTTGTTACTCTTTTAAATAATCAGCAGTTTTTACTGACCGTGCAACAACTTATGCATGCCAAATGTTGCTTTACTATAGAAGCTGCTCAACTGTTTGAAACAGTTGAGCAAAATTCATGTTATGAAATATTACAGAATATCATTACCAAAATAGTCTATGCTTATCAGGAAGCCACAATAAGGCATTTCGGGGGTGAGCTCTAAACACTACCTTTACGTCAACCAAAATTGCCACCGTGTGAACACGGCTATTTAGTTATGACACTGGATAGCACAAGGTTGGCAGGATCGTCAGGTGCGATGCACTGTGGTGGTGTTGTGAATGACAAAGTACAGGTTACACGATTCCTTCTCTGGGGTATACAACATAAGCAAGCAGACATCAGAATGAAAACACAACACCCAAACTTGTATGATTAGCATTTTATTCACTAGAACATTGTGAACACCAACTATACTAGCTCTGCTATGCAAAGGATTTTGTTTTTGATGAAAATTATGCATCTTACACATTGGAAAAAAGAGAATTTGTATAAAGTCAGTAAAGGCTAAAATGTACATGTATGAGTAAGACCAGGGAGGTGATAGGAGTGGAATCAAGCTGCTCTCCTTTGACCCCATGCTCCAAGCCGCTGAAAAGTTATGTGCTAATCTATAACTGTTGACCAGGTGGTGAGATAAAAAGGCGCATGAAATATCAGGATTTAGAATTCCTAAATCAGAAAATGGCATCTCAGCAAATGTTTGCTGTCCATTTCAATGATTATCACTAATTACTGAATGTGTAATGAGTTGAGCAAGCACACACAAACTTTTGTAATGTCATACTTTTTTCCAACTGCATTAGCAAACTTAAATTTAACGCAGATTGTAAATCATGGATTAAATGACGGACATTAAACCATACAAAAATAATCAGTTTATCCTTAAATATTGAGTTTTTGTCAGGATGTAATTTCTGGCACACAAATTATAGGAAGGGCGGAGTGTTTGATGCACTCCTAATACAATCCCCATATAAAGTTTATAATTTACATTGAAATTTTGCTGATAATTTAATCTTTTGTATAAATAAATGTGAAACTGGTGCCTGGCCTCCAAAATTCTCATCAGTGGAAGAGTGGCTTGGAGCATGGAAATTCAAAGCTGCGTGGAATGTTACGCATCCCATTGTTACGCTTTAGGAACTCACACATGCGTTCGCATAAAATACAAGAGTTTCCACTCCTTCTCTATCACCTTCCTGGTTAGACCATGGACCTATTACGAATGGACATTCGTTCTTTTCTTAACGAATTCATTGTGATTGTCTCTGTCAATGTCGTCTCAATAACATTCCGTACATGTTTCTTCCCTTTGGTCTCATCGTGGTTGCCGACAAAAAGCCGTGACAGAATCAAGATAGTGATTGTACACATGTTAATCTACATGCGCAGAAGATAATTACTCGCCTAAATCATGAAAAATAGATGTGCAGTTCTGGCTTATAATCGGAAATTGTTGTTCCGTGTACTGTACATGTATTTTCTTTTGGAAAAACATGTTGATATTACCAGATAGAGGTTATTTTTGGATTTTTTTGTTGTTATTTAAAATCCTGATTCCCCCTATTTCTTCATAATATTCCAGAGTTACAATGCACAGGGCTGATACAGATCATGGCCTTCAAATTGTTTTATAAGGTCATAGGTGTGTGCGAAAGTTTGCGAATCAGTAATAATACATTTCATATCACCAAAATCGTCTGCTTTTCAACTTTGCTGCTCCCCATTTAGGATGCTTTTAGGATGCTTTTATTCAAGACACACTCTTACAGCACACATCATCCAAACAAAACCCAAGAGAGGGAAACTGCTCCTTTGTCACTGACCGAAAATGCTTACGCAGTCGTTATTGTTAAAACAGCTGAATGTTCTCATTAAGATGCACATAATCAGAAGGCGGTGACTATCATCTGATCAAAGAAAGAATCACGTTGAGTGTCCATCCGTATCAAGTCCATGGTTAGACATAAAGAAAGAAAATAATAAATGACATCCTATAGAAACAAAATTAATTGTATAACGCACATCATGACACAAAATTAAATAAAAGTATACACCATATTCACTGTATTTCATTGTTTTTTTGATATAATATTACAAAGAAACAGACGTGTTTCTTCAGACCATCATAAGTCTAAACTTCCTGGATATCTCATCCGCTATAGGTAACTGATCTAAGTATTTTACTGAGCATTGTATTTTGAAGGCAAAGGCTCATCAGATTGGTACTGTAAAGCTGAATATTAGTTCTCTCTTCACAATCTGTATAGAAATTAACTACAGGAGCTACATTATTTAAATTACTGAAGAGGTTCATCTAATCAGTGCTGTTACTTGAATGTTATTTTTCTGTACAATCAGTAGAGAAATTACCTAAGCTTTCTTCAACGTACAATCCCATTCAATCACATTATCATAGTGCATTGGCAATAGGGCCAGCTACATGTATGACTGCAGTCCGAAGAACTTAAGCTAATACACCAGGGAAAGCAAAAGCCTACCTACACAGATAATTATTCTGATTGTGAAGTAAAAAAAAAAAATAGATGGATCTTCGACCTAGCGCAGTCGAAAATGATGCCTCCGCCATAGAACGATGTTACAAACCAGAACAGAAGCAATTTTTAGAGTTCAAGTTAGATTGTAATCCACTAACAGGTTCTTAGAATATCGTGGTTACATGCTTTTTTTTCATAAACATGTATGACCCTTTGATCTTTGACCTCATGACCCTAGCATCTAATCAGTTCATTGGCTCTGCAAGATACAGATGTCCTGACTTTGATAGAAATCCATCCGTTGGTTATATTGATAAAGCGTTAACAAGCTATTTTTGCATACAAAATGGGCCCCATGACCTTTGACCTGATGACCCTCAAATCTAATCAGTTTATTGGCT
>BEXV01001702.1:43195-53712 GCA_003118195.1 Hemicentrotus pulcherrimus
CCCCCCCCCCCCCTCCCCCCGAAAGATATCGATGAATAGACCGACGCTATGCCAATGCTTACAGTGTTACTTTTCCTTGCATGTAATTATACACTGTCGCTCATAAAGTTGGAATATTTTTGTTTTTCCCCAATTTATGGAATTATTTCAAAAATAATTTTAAAATGATAGATCTAGATAATAGTATACATTCTCAGATTATATTGAATAATGATTTGACAGTGTGGATTTTGCGTGACTGCTAAAGCATGTGTATGCTACTATGCTTATCAACTAGGGGACCTACGCCCTTAAGTTATAAATGACAGTAATGAGGAGTAATGCCCCACAAAAGGGCACTAATATATAGCACATCGACACGGCTTTGATCCTGGGGCCTCACAGTTACGAGGCCATTGCTTTGTCACTGAACCATGACTGTACGCAGCGGGGGCTAGGGTAGGGGGCAGTTTCCATAAATATAAAAAAACACAGAAAATGCAATAAATTTTCAATAAATTATTGCATTTTACCCCGGTTCCCAACATAAAAAAACTCCTCTGTGTGCCCATGCTTTGTGCCATAATGCATGGCCGTCCATTGGGGTAAAACAAAAATATTCCAACTTTATGAGCGACAGTGTATGTGAATCGTAAATCGCAGACCTCATGTCTTGTAACTTGATTATTTCAACTCAGAACCTTTTATAAATCTCGCACTGATTGCTTACTATACGACAACATTCTTTGTCCTTGTTTATAATCATCTACTATCGGAAATTGACTTTCTGTTTTTCTTTCTATCTTTTCTTCACTGTTCTACCCATCTCCTTTGCCTATAGTCCTACCTATGTTTCTCTTTAACTCTCTCGTTCTATCGGCATCCTCATCGTACACAACTTATTTCAATTACCTGATCCTACTAAAGATGTCATGAATGTGGTGTACCATTACTGTAAATGTCTATTATTATCATTATTTCTGTTTTTGTAAAATGATCTGTGTAAATTTTTGCCAATGAAAAACCAATTTTGTTACAGGGTACAGTAATTTTACAATTTCAATGCACATAGAATATAAAACGAATCACACTTACGTTTTACAATTTGTATATATATTTGCCTGCATGCATATGATTATTTACTTACATACACGCAGTGCTATTTTTGTTCATGCCTTACCATATATTGGTTTCAGAATACTGAAATAATACTAATATTTGCCTGGTCGAGTATCGTGACATGTATCCTGTTAAAATACGTTGATGTAGTATGAGCCGTATTAGGTAAAATTATTATTTTTATCATCATCATCATCATCATTATCAATTTCGTTATTTTTTCATCATCCTCATCATCATCATAGCTATTTTCTTTTATCACCAGTACGTGATATTCGAATCCAAGTAGCAGTTTTTTTAATGAATACGGATTGTTTATAGCCGAATATTTTATATTAAGTGAATTATCGTTTGTGTTATAAGCACCATGTTTCTTTACAGGCTTCTGTTAATTTCGTGCGGTCTTACCATATGCTTCTCCTTAAGATAATAATTTTATGGCAAAAAACAACATCAAACGCAATCCGGAAAATATGAATGTTATATCGTTGCATGTTGCCTTTCCCGATGTAACCTATACCTATAGACTACAAACTTACTACTCATTAAATGGTAGTGCCACATGAGTGTATGACACCCAAATTTTATTTCATTTTTTGTTTATCATGTAGCCCCTAGATACATTGGTAAAAAAAGAAATTGGACAATTCAGCCCTGAAAGCTATTGTTCGTAATCAAATATGCTAACATTGGATAACGACGGAATTGATATACATCCGTATGACGTCATGACGGTCACTTTCGAGCATAATTTTATACAGCTAATAAACATAATTTTTTTTTAATTTGGGAATCAAAATACTTTCATTTCCTTCTTATAATGAAATGATCATAAAGCATAAGGTATATTGACATAAAAGGGGGCGAATTCAATACTATCAAACTCTTGAACTTGTAAAGCGCCAATATCTAGCTGCATAATCATACAAAACTACAGGATAGTTATTAGCAATGTGTAATAGGAGGTGAAAGTTCCTGGAAACTTAAAGATCATAATCAAGATCCTCATATTAATAGGAATAAAAGGAACATGTACCGGGTATGTACATAGTGCGGAATGTGGATGTGGACTGCGTCCCACAGTAGTTTTTAAATTACCAATTTCGCGGAATCACCACTTCATATTTTGGCAATTGGGTGGGGGTTTTGAATTTATTTAAGTTTTGTTTTTATTGATGTATATCATTTTCTACTTTGATAACACAATTATGTTTTCATGCAGATGAATTTACTGTTTTGTTTTTCCTCGCACGCTTATTTAAAAACCAAAAAGGGAATGTTGATCTTTGGGCATACAATGCTTATATTTTTACTACAATCAAGTGTTTTTCTTTCAATCTCACACGCCTTTAAAGGAAATAAATGAATTATTTCCTGATTGGTTTTAATGGGGAACTAACGTTAATCAAATACATATTATGTTGATATTTTGCCAGGGAATATTACACCATGTGATTTCGTTTATATATTTCCTTAGATAAAAATGGAAGTATCACATCACATGCTAGTTTTAAGTATCTGACATTTACAATACAATCATAATCGAAAAAACACAGAATTATAATAATTATATGACTATTTCATTCGATACCAGGACAGCAAGTGAAATTTTAGAGCTAAACGGATTATTATCAACAATAATAATGATAATAATAATATGTCTTGTTTACAAAGAGTAGCTTCATCAGGATTCATACCGATCTCCCTGAGGGCCCTGCAATCATTTCATCACACCGGCGTTAAAACCTCTAAAATACACAACTACTTAACTACACAGAAAGGCCAATATAATAAGAATGTATCATAATATTTATTTTGCGGTCACAGGCTGTTTGAAGTCTCTTTCAATTTCTGATAATGCAGAAATGTAATATCATTGGCTACTACTAGAATATCAATCAAAATATATCTAGTGAAGAGGACATATGTGATGTATATTCGAGAAGACAATAACGCTATATGGAGTAGGAAGAGAAGGTCTGCATTTTCATTCTTCCTTTGGAAAAGCACTTCAGTTCTCTTTGGCATTTGATAAAGACATTGAAGGGAAACGTTTTAAATGTGGAGAGAGACATTTACATTTGGAGAGAGACAAAGACAATTTTAAGTTTTGAGAGAATTTTAAGTGTCGTGAGAGGCACTTAAGTTTATTGAAACATTCAAGTATGGTGGGAAGCAATTAAGTTTGGAGAGAGAAGGGGAGATACCTAAATGTAACAGGAAGAGTCAGCAATGGTAATGCAGGCTCATGAGCCTGGAGCGTGGTAGAAAGGCCGATACGCTCCTTTTTCTCAAGAACCTTGTACAGGTAATTACACATTATTTCATTATGGTTTAGAAAGACGATGACATTTCTTAAAGGATCTTAAATATCTATTTCTGAAATGACTGAATTCAATTTAAATCCGATTCGATAGATATTAAGATTCATTACTTACCCAGGAGAATGTATTTTTTCCTGTTTGCATAAATCAGTTAAAATTAGTATGATCTATTTGTAGAGTGAAACATTGCAGAGTGGAACGTGTGTTATAAATAAATAAATAAATAAATAAATAATAGCTTTCCTGAAGTTATCAAAATAGTGTATTACCTCTGATTCCTTTAAAAATCATTTAAAACCACTTCGGTTTAATTCTTAAATTGCCTTAAAGGTAAAGACCAGTTGTGGTCATGCGATTGCATTGTGAAAGAAACGTGGTGGAATCTATCAGAAAAGATTGATCATCTAGCATATGAGTATTGGTGTGTACTGCAAGGTTCTGGAATCGTCAAAATGATAAGAAATTTGGCCTTGTCTTCGTAAAATTACAAGCACTGTACACTCAGAAAGGTGTATATGGGACTATACGCACACCTGCGCGACACGTGCGTTTATCTCTCAGAGACCATAGATAAACTAATTTACCAAATATATCACATAGTAAGCTGTTTCTCGGCAAAATTTGTATCATCATGTATTATTCAAAACATATTCTTTCACATGATTGGTAATAAAAGAGCTTCCATTTCATTTTTTTGAAATTGGGGCGTTTCCAAAACTGGTCTTTACCTTTAAACACTCCACAAATTGGATTTGGCGCTATGTACTGTAAGTTACATTAATTATTATTATATTATCATTATTCGTTTTCATAACTTCTGCATATGAAAGTATTAACAGAGACCATGATCATTTGGTAAGGTCTGAAACAGTATTTCAAATACTTACCAATATTGGACTCTACAATGTACATTTTGACCTGTTTATAGAAAAGTGTTGTATTCTAAATTGCTGGGACTGGGTTTGAACAGTATCGGCAACATTGATCCATATTTTATAGAAAATGAAATCATTTCTTTATATTTTGGCACGGTTCTGTTTTTTGATATATATATATGTATATATATATATATCAATATAGCCGTATTAATGTTTTAGCAATTGAATGATTCATTTGTTAGATTATAACATTTTGAAAAAGGAATAATTCTGCCAATAAGTTTTTACGAAGTCTTTAATTGAAATCTGATTTACGAATGGGTAAATGATAGGACGCATGCAATGAGGTATATGTTTTAGTGTTTTGTATGTTGTGTTATATTGTTGCTGGTGTTGTTCAATTTTGATTTATCTTTTCAAAATTGCAGACGGCAGACGACAGAAGTCATAACTAGTTTGGGGTCAACTACGGTCATAATTGGAGACATCTTCAAGGTCATATAAGGTGACTGAGTTGGCATGATAGACACGGAATATCATAGTTAGCTGATAGACCAGGTTCCTCTGTTGGGACAGTGTGTTATACCACTCAAATTACGTGGCATCCTGTCAGAGACATCAACTCATTTGGAATAGCATAAACTGACTTATTCATCACATTATCTGATCATTTTTATTCTTTGTGTGTGGCATGATAAAATATATTATATATTTAATCAGTAAAAAGAGTTTCAATGGTAGGATTTATAGTGTGTCTAAAACTTTAAAAATATAATTAGTTTTAAAACCCCCTATTCTGAGTAAATCACATTTTTATTGTTAACTCCGCCATACATTATGTGTGTAATATCCAACATTCACATGTATATTAAACAGTTTGTTACTTCAAACTCATCATGAAAACCATATCAATTGAAATTTCTTTATCAGCTATAAATTTATATTCGGTCAAAAAATGAAAATGATTTTGGTCATTCTTTCAAATGTTGATCTTTCGTATTTTCGCAAGAGTTTTAGCGTTGATGCCATGCAGTACCCTCAAAATACAGTCCATTGCGAACAAACAAAAAATCGTGTCTCAGTCGGTCTACTATTGCAGACTCCCCACATTTGAATTTTTGTATTTGAGATTTAAATTCTCGCTTTGAATGATTAATTGATTTCAGTTTATTTTGCAAATAATTATGACGACACTTTTACTTTCGCTGAAATTTGAGTAAAATGTTCGTTTCTTTTCTTGGGTAGACCCTAATTTCTTTGCGGTGGCTAAGAAACTTATCATAATTCTTTCCCATAAACCTTCACTCCTCGGAAGTACTACTGATGAAACATTTTTTATAATGAATTTTCCTTATATAAACTTGAACTTTAAATTACCCCAAGCATTCCGATATAATAACATCGCTACGGATGTTGTGAATAATGAGCCTGCATCAGGTGTATGTGTGTCATCGTAAGAACGATCCGCGGAGTCGACGAAGCTACGGAAGTGAGCTCTAAACATATAATTGGAACAGCCGGATTGTGGGGGAAGGGGCAAGTCATAATATAGATACAGAACTCAGACAGGGTCCCTTGCTTGCAAGTATTTACATGTAACCATTAGCAATGCTTAAAGAGAATTATGCCGTTTAGGATTGCACTGTGCAATGGCTGTTAGTACAATGAGGATTCCGAAGAGGCTCTTCTTTCAGGTGATTTTCTGTTTGTTGGTTTTGTGTTTCTTACGAGATCGTTTGCTTCAGAGTGGGTTAACGTTGAGCCGTCAAGAAATCAATGCAACCCTCATCGACACGGCTCCAGAATGCTTGAAGCACGCCTCGGATACGAACCATCTGGCTAATGTCGCCCGAATCCAACGTGGAGTACAGAACTGGGTGCGCAGGATAGATGTACACAACTACTCTTACATCATCAATCCGACCGATTGGTGTAATAGAAGAAAATCCGAAAGTGAGGATCTCGTGCTGGTGATTTTTGTGAACTCCGCTCCTGATCATTTTCTCAAGAGGAATATAATACGGAATACCTTCGCCAGAGCGGATTCATGGCCATTCTACAGGAATCATAACCAAACCATGCGTCTCGTTTTCTCAATAGGAGCGGTCGATGATATCATTATGCAATCCCGACTCCGGGACGAGTCCGTAATCTTCGGCGATATCGTTCAGGAGAACTTCACCGACGATTACCTAAACATGACACTCAAGACCGTGATGGGATTTAAATGGTCAACGACGTTTTGCAGTCGCGCGAAATACGTGATGAAGCTGGACGATGACGTCCTGGTCAACACGCGCATGATCTCTGACGTCCTTCTTGGGGCACCTACAAATTCCTTTAGCATGGGTGATCTTCATGCGCACGCGATTGTACGCGATCCGAAGAGCCAATGGGGAAAGTTCTTCACACCCGTCCATTTATGGCCGAGGAGAAAGTTCCCGCCTTTTTTCACAGGCCCTGCTTACATGTTCTCAATGGACATGGCACAGAAGATCTCAAAAGCGTGTAGGGACACACCACTGTTTCCTTGGTCCGATGTCTATGTAGGAATGTGTTGTTTGAAAGCAGGGTTAGAATTGACAAACCAGAAAGGATTTATTGCTTCAGATCTGACCAAAGAATCAAAGCAACCTTTACCAATGGGAGAGAAGGAGATGGAAAGTTATCATAAATTATACACTGTCTTTCATCTACCAATGTTGCATATGAAACAGCTCTGGGAATTATGGACGAAAAGGACTATAACATTTTGAAATACACTGTGAATGTGTGTCTATTTATTGGCAATTTCAAATGTGTTTGTATACCTACCACTGATGTTAGCAAACTATTTATTGTGACATATAGAGTATTTTTATGATGGTTAAAAAGCAACGAACTCATCTAAATAGTGAAATTGGTAACAATCATAATCGTAATAATGCCCTTGCAATAATCTCTGATGAAAAAAGTGATGTTTACCCCGGTGTTTACCAAGCGATGTGTATAAACAACCAATCAACGTATATGCTTTCCCAAGTTGTTGGGGTAAAGATAATTGCAAGCTCCACAGGAAGAACATCAGTACAAACAAAATACTCTTTTCTTTGAATAAGACTCTAACAAAATTTAATGGACTAGCAATGTATGGACATGTATATCAAATCTAACAGAAACGAGAATCGCGCCCCAATGACGACTCTTGTACATGTTTTACGAAGGAGAACAAGAATAAGTTCTTGAGTTGTAAACTGTTTGTACGAGAGAAATCAAATCTAGCAGAGGCAACTTCGAGCGCGGGGGTCTACATGTAATTCCCCGCCCCCCCCAAAAAAAAAAAAAAAAAAAAAAAAAAAAATTAATGACAAACAACCACCTCTCCGACAAGTTTCAGGAGAATAGAGGGTTCAAATGAGGCAAATATCAAGGTCCAGTTTTGTTAAGGATGGTCCGGACCTCACAAGTAACATTCATGAAATAGAACTTTATCAATAATCATTGTTTGTTCAAAGTGATATATTTGTCAGATGTGAACTTTGTCATTAAAAGCCACACCTTACCTTCACCAAAATAACTAAATAATCAAACGAAATGATTAAAATTGTGGTCATTAATTAAAGTACATTTCTAAAACCGATTCTCAAATAAGTAACATAGAGTCGTTTCGTATGAGGGAATGCTTTATTGAAAAATCATAAATTAATGGAAACAGTGCAATTACTCAATTTTCTCTCTTTCATTAAAGCTAATTATACACTGGAAAGTTATAATATATTCGTAGTTTAACGTTGAATTATGTTTCATTTAAAACGGCACCTCGCTGGAATTCTATCTAGGCTCTATATAGGAAGTGACATATTTGTACATTGTTTTGAATGTTTGTGCGGGGGCCGGGGGCAGGCCTTAATCCGATTACGAGGGTTGTAATATATCGTTCAACGCTTTTCAAAATATGATTTTATTTTCAAATAATTTATGTAACATTTCAAACAAAAATAAAATTGGTTGGGATAAACCCAAATTCAAGGAGAACAAGGTCAGAGACATCATTGATGTTTTAAGCGATGTATTAAATCAGACATCCCGAATATTATAATATCTAAAATATACATAATTCATGCCTTAGGCTCATATTACCTTTGTATTGTTTGTATGAAATGTTGCGTTGACAAGGAAAGCCGGTATATCCTTTCTATCTTGAGGTTCAAGGGTATATCGCACTCGATCTCTTTGAGCATATTTCACTCCTCGTGCCGACTCGTGCAATATGCTTATCAGCTCGTGGGATATAACCTTGGATCTCGTTCAAAGCCGTTCAATCTTGTATAGGCCTAACGTGATTCGTTCGAATCCTCGAAGCTGGAAATAAGTCATTATAACAATAATGAAAACAAAACATTAATTCTAACCTAATGGCCGAGCAATATAAAATCCACTTTAGTAGAATTTGCTCTATATAATAGGTCTACTCGTCCAATTTCATAATGGCATTTATGTAAACAAAACCTTGAAGCTGTATGTAATAGCGCATTTGGTATTATTTATAATATTAATCAAAAAGTATCCGCCCACCGCATTAGATACGATGCCCTTCTTTCATTATCATAACGAATAAGGGTTAATGCCTAGCTGTTGCACACAAGTCACCAATTTGTTGTTATTAGTTTAACAACTAGGCCAATGAAGATTACTTGGCATGCGATTTCATTGCAAAGGATACCGGGAGCGGGGCTTGATTATGTATACAAATCTGGGTGCCGTCACACAAACTAAGTTAGGGATCAATCGCTATATTTTCTTGGAGTTCTTGAGACTTTTAATATGGTGTTCAGGGGAGCTTACTGAAATGCATGGCAGATTAGCAATGGAACATATTTTGTTGCACTATATTGGTGACAGGGTCAGGCTCTACATTGACTCACCTGATTGTCTGGTCGATCAATCTAGCGTGTGATCAATTATTTCTCAATAAATTACCCTAAATTTTTTTTGGGTAATCTAATGCACTGAACACAAAAAAGGTTTCCCATTTCTAGAATAATTTATATCGTTATTTTAAATTTTAAATTTGTGTACACTTTATTTTTTCTGTCATGGTATTTTGCTTGGATCTGTTTTTATTCCTTCTCTTTTTAATTTGTATATGTTTTTTTAATATGATTTTTCATTTTCTAAATAAATTTCAACTGGTTTCTACTTTAATAAAATTCTCTTGGTTCCCATTTCTAGATTAATTTCTATTATTGTCATTTTATATTTGCAATTTGTGTACACTTTTTTCTGTGACAGTATTTTACTTGGATCTGTTTTTGTTCCCTCTGTTTGTAATTCTTAAATATTTGTTAAATATTCAGTATTTATTCAACCGTAAAGGTTGCGAGTATTGAATGAAATAAATCTCGAATCTTGACTACACACATCATGTGAAAGTTTGGTCCAAATTATTTATCGTCACATTTACACAAAATAAAGTAAAAGGCATTGGAAGATTAGTATGTCTTTTCAGGGGTCATTTCTACTCTATATGGTATTCTTCAGAACTGACAAACAAAGATGAAAAAGCTGACAAATTACATTTCCTCTTTACTAAATATCAACCTGTTTAAGCCTGTTGCTGTGAAAGCAATATTATTAGCCTATAATGTTTAGTACTTTAGTCAATAATTCAACGCAATGTTCCTGTTCGTTGTACATTCACTTTCAGTTGTATAAAAGTTACTCCTACGATATCCAGTATTTGACACTCTTACGTGTTACGCCAATTAAGACCGCGCTAATCGCTGCCATGCATGTATATCAGCAGAGTAGCGTCTCGTATGTAAGCATTAGTCATGATAATGATGGCTACATAATGTGCTATACATTTAGCTAATAGGCCTAATAGCCTACACAAGGTTTTTGTTTTAATGGGGAAGGCCTATTACCTTGGCTTACCCCCTACAGTCAAAGAGTATGGACAACTCTATTTCGGTGAATAAAATTGTGATTGAGGTAACCTATAGTCACACCCACGAAACCGATGTGATCGACATCAGATTGGCATTAGACCAAAGAAGAAATCATTATTTTCATTTCATTACATTTTAGCTTCACATTCCAGTTTTTATAAAAAAACATGCAAATATAATATAATGTTCTTTTAGAATACACAGAAATACCTCCATAAAAAGAAAAACAAGTCAGTGACAAACAAATGATAAATAAATCGGTATGCGGGGGGGGGGGGGGGGGGGGG
>BEXV01001702.1:73013-83069 GCA_003118195.1 Hemicentrotus pulcherrimus
CCTGATAACAGAACGACTCAAGGTTTAGTTGGTTTGGAGTCAGTATGACAGTGTGACTGAGGTATCATACAGAAAAAATGACTTTCAGATATGGCACAGCAAATATCCTATGCAAAAAAAAAAAGGCAAACGTTGCATGAAACGTCGCATGTAAATGAATGGCAAAAGGCAACGTTGTGGGGTACAAGTCACCACACTTCCCATAACCACAACCTCACACATAATCACTCATCTCTGTGTTGTATTTAATATAGAATTGTAAAGCATACTCAGATTCCATTTTGCCACAGCATTTTTGTTTGTATTCTTTCTTTCAGCCATTAACAGCCCCATCTTTGAAAGGACCTTAAAGTAAACCTCACCCTAATGAATAAGTGTAACTATGCTGACATATGAAATCTATACCTGCCTATTGATGTACAAAATTCATTACGAAAATATAAAAAGAGATACTGTATATAATTGAAGATATTCTTGGCATGATGTAATGCCTTCAGCATGACATGGGTGCAGCCATTTTCTTGATAATGCCACATACCAGGGGGAACTTGTATAGGTATCATGCATCAAGTTATAGTTTTATAGTTGGAAAGTTTTTTTACTTCAATAACAAAACCTTGCTTTCCTTCTTTTCTATATTTGTATAGAGTGCTAGCAGATGAATATGTGTTGGACTGTTAGAAGCAAAATGGTACATTTACAACACATTAACCATTCAATCAAGTTTATTGGCATAACTTGGAGTAGTGTAGAATTATCAAAGATACTAAATGGATAAGTGAAACTGTGAAAGTGAAAACAAAAGTAATAAATTCTTGAAAAATGTGTGAAACATTCACAGACCAAGGACACTACATAATCTCAATTTGAAAACTAGATTTATGGGTCATGTGATGGAGGGGACGTTGAAATGACTAGTTTTATGGAGGAAAAATCTCCACTTCTCCTGAAATTAATGTTTCACTTTCTGCACAAAGACTTTCATTTTTTATGATGCCATTATTCAAGATCATGTGAGTAGAGTTTTTTTTTTCAAGAGACATATAGAATGAATCTAATCACATTCATACTAGCTCTGGAATGGGTAGTGATGAAATATGCCAGTACACTTCATTAAGGTCAATCAATATACCAGTAGTCCAGTAGATTACATGAAATAAAGGCAAATCTATCATCAATCTAAACAAAGCTAAAGGTTTAAATGATTTTGTTGAGCTCTGAAAAGTTACATGTACATGCAGATTGTTGGATTCACTAAACATTATATCAATTTCCATGAGTGATATAATGTCATAATAATATACTTTATAACCATATGCCTATGTGTATAGAAAAAGTGTTAACTCTTTTATCAGACAAACATCATAAATATGAACAGCCTATAGTGCTATAGTTGAGTTTGAGTTTGAGTTTATTAACAACAAAAATAATAACAAGTAAAAAAAATATAGTGAATGATGAAATAGTGATTTATAGGCATGACTCAAATAATGAGAGTAAATTAAACAAGTGTTATAAATATGGTTAAAATGTGATTGAACAAAAGCAAATTTATATATGGGCAATGATATGAAGTGACTCTATCAAGACAATATCATCGATACCATGAAACGACAAATAAAATGGTGAATTCCAGAAATTTTGTTTTGTCCGTTCCCGTGCACAAGAGCTTTCATTTTCAAAGTTGTATTCTCCAAACAATGAAATATAGCATTAACTAATATGCTCATAATTTCTAGTATTTGCTATTTATAAATATCATAATCAATAATTTGGGGTAAATAATAATCATGATTGAGCATGATGATATGGGTTTGTCTGTGGTGAGCCAGAAGGGTGGTAATGATAATGATGATGATGATGGTGATGATGATGACGATGATGGCAATGATAATGATGAAGATGGCGATGATGATGATGACGATGATGATGATGATGATAATAATGACGATAAATGATGATGGTGGTGATGATGATGATAATAATGATGATGATGATGATGGCGATGATGATGATGATGATGGCGATGATGATGATGATGGCGATGATGATGATGATGATGATGATAGCGATGATGATGATGATGATGATGATGGTGATGATGATGATGATGGTGATGATGGTGATAATGATGATGGTGATGATGATGATGATGGCGATGATGATAATGATGGGGATAATAATGATGATGGTGATAATGATGATGGTGATAATGATGATGATAATAATGATGATGATGATGATGTTGGCGATGATTATGATGATGATGATAATGATGATGATGATGATGATGATGATGATAATAATAACGATAAATGATGATGATAACGATGATGAGCGGCGGGAGATGCAGAATAAAAGAACATTTCTCACAAACTCACCAATCTAATTTGTCTGCCAAACACTGATGCACGTTTAAAGTCTAGTGATGCAGTAGGGGAACTATTTGAGGATGCACCCTAAACAAAAGAAGCAAGATCCACCAAAACACATGCATGTGAAATACAAAATATTACCACCACAACCAAACATCTAAGAACATTGATCATGCATTTCAACAACTGATAATACAAACTTGGCGTACATCTACTGATGCATAGGTACATGCATACATGTATATAGGTGAATGATGGGGAAGGAGAGGAGGGAGAGGAGTACATGTTTTCTGCTTGATTTTTAAACTACTACACGGTTGTAGACTTCTTAAACAATCTATTGGTTATCTAAGACAATTCAGTCTAACCACACTGTGTATACTCTAAGGGGAATAAAGATTGCACACCGATTTTATGAGGAAGATATTTTTGTACCATTGCCATTTTCACATGTACTAAAGGAGTAAGTTTCAGACACAGATACTGCTAAATTTAATCAGGTGCAAAAGCTAAAGAACTGGCAAAAGTACACATACATCTATTATAAAATGTATGCATGCAATGGACACCAACATGGTTGCAAGGAGATGCATACCATTATTATGAAAGGGATCAAAGAAATTTGCACAATATTCAACACGGTACATGTAAATGGTGATCATACAATATGTAGGTCATTGACTATAATGTATGAAACCTATTTGCATGCATATGTTGTTGAACAGTGTGTCATGTACGTTACATTTGTAGCTATATAAATCTAATAATATATCTGTATATAGGTACTAAAGCACATACACCTACAGATAATTACTTCCTTAGACCCCGTTAATCGATGCAAAATAAACTGACAAGTCTGACATCATGTATTGTACCAATGAACTTTATACAGTCCACATAATGGTAATGGTAGGTGTTAGATTAGAATTTAGTCATATGCAGAAAAAGTGAACATTAAAATAACCAGAAGGCATTAGTCCCAAAACACTGGATTCTAATGCTCTGCAATGACACCTGCATCTGAGCAATTATCAGGTATGTACCATACATTACCAAATATTTCTGAATTAAAGTAGGGATTTATGAAAATAAATTAAACAAATAGAAGAATCATTTTAATTGTGTATGTTTCAAGCTCTAGTAGGGATATCAGCTTGATATCATCATCATCAGATAAACTGAAATCTTAGATGTGGTCGGTAACATATGAAGAAAAATAGATTGGATATTCCAATCTTCTAGATAGATATTTACCGACAAATGAAGTTTCCTACATGTAATTTGAAAGGCATCATATTTCATGGAACTACTTCATGCAGACCATCACCTATATACATGTACTTCTCTTTTATTAGATTTTGTTTTTGTTGTTGATGGTAATGTTTTTTTTAAAGTTAAGTAGTAATAAAAATGTGTTTTATGTTGTATACTACAATGCAAACTTGAAGACAACAGTCAATTAGATACAAGTATATGTTAACATTAATCAATTGTACTTCTTATTATATCACAACAAGCTACTCTATTCTAAAAGAATGTCATAGCAGGTGCTGCTAAAAACAAATCCATTTTCTTCTCAAAAGATTAATATGCATATCTTTTCAGAAAATTCAAAACAAGTTTGCCACTATGACAAAAACTAGTTGGTAAAAGCAGAACTGCAATTCTGAACAACTGTGCAGCAGAACATGGAAAAAATCAGTGAAAAAGGGTAAAATTTTCCATATACCTTTCTTGGACTGTTCGAAAGCGAGCGAACAAGTTTCTGTGAAAAATGAGCAAGTCATATTCTACCAAATGCGAATTCATTTTAGATTCTTGCTGATTACCTAAAATAAACTTCTCCACAGAATGGAAAAATTGTCCTGGAAACATAGATGTATTTATCATTTTCCCTTCCATTACTATCAACAATTCTCACAGTAAAAAGGAAAGTCATGATCATAATGACATAAAACAATGAAATAACACATAGACACTCAGAAATTGTTGAATGCAATTCCATGACGAATATAAGCTGACATCACTGTGACCATCACAATATGACTCATAAACTATACATTTCAATATACACACCTGTACCACCTCATGAACAACAAAACAAACAAGTAAACTATAAAAGGAGAAAACTCACCTCAAATCCTTTGGATGTTTCAGGTTTATCTATATTAAAATATTTAGAAGAAAAAAAGTTAAAACGAACAAAAATCATTACAGTTTCTTACAACTGCAGGTATTGATGATACCATAACACAAAGAAGGATATCTTACATGTACAAAAACAAAAGACCATAATATGACTCCCTTTTGCACAAACTTTTTTTCAGATCCAACAAGTATTGGCTTGCTGCTAAACAAATTCAAAACTAGTACTTGATGTTGAATATTGATTCGATTATGCATTTAAGAGGAATAATAAAACATTTTCACAGATAGAAAATTAATAATGAAACTGATTTGTGTACTAGTATAAATGTCAATAACAAAATGTAAAGGTAAGTTATGGCACACTTTGTAAAACAATATTCTTAAAAACCACCATATCACATTTTTTTTCCTTTAAACAAAAAAAACCTGGATCATCTAAAATGAGCAGCAGGATGAAATGCAACTCTGAGAAAGAAAAAAATCTCAAGAACATTTGAAGAGAGAAAGTGATATTCCCATTTTATCACAAATCATTCTTATCAATTCTTTGAAATGCTACAGCTCCGTAATGGCAGCACAGCTAAAGCCGGGGTAATACTCTCCAAGTTTGGAAGCGCTTAGTGATTGTAATAAGCGCAATATAAAAACTGAAAACTATTATTATTAATATTTACCTTCAGTAACCGGTGAGAGGTTAATACTAACAGCTCTCTCATTAGATGATGGCTGAAGGAAAAGCAGAAGACAAACACAAGATACATTAAACTTAATGAACTCTTTGCCTCCCAGAACTGGGTGGTCCTTGTATTAAGCCTATGTGAATTAGAGGATTTAATAGTCAACGGGTTAAAATATTTCTATCATGAACTACAAGGACTTTTAATAGGCATGACATTAGAACCTTTGAACACTTCACTGAAGAGTCACAGGTCACAGGTCATGGGTTTGAACCCTGACACTGCACTTATGTCTCTAGAGGTAATTTTCTTGTATCAACAGACAAAAATTGAATAAATTCAAACTGAAGGTAACACTCTTGTGGTAGAGAATGTANTTCTTATCAATTCTTTGAAATGCTACAGCTCCGTAATGGCAGCACAGCTAAAGCCGGGGTAATACTCTCCAAGTTTGGAAGCGCTTAGTGATTGTAATAAGCGCAATATAAAAACTGAAAACTATTATTGTTAATATTTACCTTCTGTAACCGGTGAGAGGTTAATACTAACAGCTCTCTCATTAGATGATGGCTGAAGGAAAAGCAGTAGACAAACACAAGATACATTAAACTTAATGAACTCTTTGCCTCCCAGAACTGGGTGGTCCTTGTATTAAGCCTATGTGAATTAGAGGATTTAATAGTCAACGGGTTAAAATATTTCTATCATGAACTACAAGGACTTTTAATAGGCATGACATTAGAACCTTTGAACACTTCACTGAAGAGTCACAGGTCACATGTCATGGGTTTGAACCCTGACACTGCACTTATGTCTCTAGAGGTAATTTTCTTGTATCAACAGACAAAAATTGAATAAATTCAAACTGAAGGTAACACTCTTGTGGTAGAGAATGTAAGATAGCTAAATGCCCCAAGGTGAATGGAGAGGGCAAACAGCAGGTGCAAGACTTCAATTAATCCAACCAATTACAAACATTGCAATTATCAGTATTAAAACTATTATTTAAAGTTTTACAAACTCCGTTTTGAAGGAACTGAAATAAGAGGTTCATGTCAAGGGTTCAGTGACACAAAGACGTAACTCCGTATTTTGCCAAAATGAGTATTTGATATCAAAATGTTCAGAAAAATGTGGGCTTTTCAGGAAACACAAAGACTTAACTCCACCCAACACCCCATTGAAGTCAATGGCTAGAGAAACAAAGACTTAACTCCTTAAGGCCCAAGTGCTCAGTGACACATAAACCACTTTTTCTCAAAATAGAGTTATGTCTTTGTGTCACTGACCCCTCGATGTATTCTACAGTGCATCTCTTGTCCCTACCTTTTTGTGAAACTCCACCACTGGGACATTCTCTTCTCCTGAGGCCTCAGGGTTCCCGTCTAGACCTAGACCTTGTGATCTCCGTCTCTTGGTAGTAGCAACCAGGATCCGTCTGGCTCCACCGATCTTCTTCTCCAGCATGAAAGCTAGTTCTGTTCTTTGAACAGAGCCAATGAGAACCATGGACTCTGTGTGTGTGTGTGTCACGTAAATAGGGAGAGAGAGAGAGAGAGAGAGAGAGGGGGGAAGAGAGTTAGGTTTAGGGTCTAGCAGTGTCTTTGCAGCACTGTTATTGCTTGTTTGCTACAAGGATCCGTCTGGCTCTACCAATCTTCTTCTCCAGCATCTAGGCAAGTTCTTTCCTCTGGAGCAGCTGTTGATGAGTTGTTGAGTAGATGGTGAAGTGCCTTTTATCACTTATTCATTGTTACCCCCACGAGCAGCAAAAGCAGTACTAGCACTACAACCGCCAGCCCTACCACCACCAACAAAACTCTAACTCTTATCACTACCTCTGTCACTAAACTGCAATAATTTACATCTATCTTACCTTGGGCATCCCACAAAGGAAAAGATATTAGTGATGAGTTTTTGAGTAGAATTGAAGTTTCTAGTTTAACTACTACATTACCATCATCACTACCACAACCCCCACTATCACCACCAATACCACCACCATCATCACCACCTCTACAGCTCAAAAAATCTCACCTGGGGCATCTACTAGAGGGAAGGATGTTAGTAATGAGTTGTTGAGTACCGTAAATCTCCGTGTATAAGACGCACCCGTGTATAAGACGCACCCCGACTTTTGAGATTCAAAAAAAAAAAAAAGAACAAAAACAAAAAAAAAATCTTTTGGCAGGATCGAACCTGGGCTCTCCAGACATAAACTGCCTTCCATTGCCGGCGCCTTAGACCGCGTAGCCACCGCGCACCGATGCTATGGCTGGAAGTTTCTAGTACTGTATACATTGCAATTGATTGAAATGGATTCAAATGGCGACTTGGCGTGCTGGATACGGCCCTTTCTTTTACTTTTGCAATGTATTGGCACAAATTACTGCACTTAGATCTAAATCTGTACCAAATTGCCAAAAAGTAAATGAAGGGACATGAAAGATTGTTTCTTACGAAGCTAGCTGCTGCGCAGGTTGCCCCCGTGTATTGAGCTGCATGATACAGGTGAGTGAGCTGAAGACACGGGAGAGCTTCGGCCGGCAAAGTGCTTTGCGAAGGGCATAATTTATCGAGACTGAAAAAAAAATCAAAATCAAAATCTCTTCCCTTCAAATTAGGAACGTAGTTTTACTTCATATAGTAGATTCTATTCTTTGTTTTCATTATGAAATTCATGTTGAGACACAGAGATTTTTGAAAACCAATAAAAAGTTGCATTTTGAGGACTCAAAATATTCTGTACCTGTGTATACGACGCACCCCGACTTTTGTATTTTCCCGACGGTAAAAAAAGTGCGTCTTATACACGGAGATTTACGGTAGATCTTGAAGTTCCTTGTATAACTACTACAGTACCATCTTCACTACCACCACCACCACCACCACCACCACCACCAATACCACCACCATCATCACCACCTCTACAACTCAAAACATCTTACCTGGGGCATCTACTAGAGGAAAGGATGTTAGGGATGAGTTGTTGAGTAGATCTTGAAGTTCCTTATAGGTGGAGAGCCAGGATATTAATTTCATATTGCGTACCATGATGTCTTCCACAAAAATATTGTATGTCCTGAAGAGAAAATTATCAGAAACAAACCATTTTGGTCATAAGAATAAAATTAGTTCAAATTTACATAGCGCCTTTTCCAGTGAAGACATGGGCCCTAATTATTTCACCAATGTTTCAAATTAATTCTTTTTTTTACATAGAATAGTAAAATAGACTACCACAATTTTGACAATCCTAGTACAAATTTCTTTACCACATGAGGGTTCGATTTTTTTTTAAAACAAGTTCTCAGAAGCATCGATCATGGATGGCATTTTCAGTGATATTAAAAAATTCACTTAAATTTTCTTCAAAGACACTCCAAAGAAAATCCATGGAATAAGTCTCTTTAAAATATAATTTGTACTAAGTTTTTTCATCATGAGATGTGAATTGGTCTAGTGGTAATGTCTGTGGTACGGTCAGCTCTCTATCTACATGTACGCCTACAAACTGATTCAGCGGACCCCGGTCAGAGACTGAATTAAGTCTTTTGGATGGTGACGTTAAAGGTCGGTCCCAAAACGTAATTAATCAGATCTGATTGATACACCTCTGTAATAACCTAAACTACACACATACTCTACTTACTTAGATCCAGCATGGCTAATATCTGGTAGGTATGGGAGTTTCTTGATGCGTATGATGCTATCATAGATAGATGGTTGAAGCAGCTGTGCTATAGCATTGGCAATTAAAACCGCAATCTGAAGAGGACAAATATATTGTAATACAGTCAGTAATTTGGGAAGGTCACATGAAAAATTATTTAAGATATGGTACATTTTAAGGAAAATTGATCAAGGAGAGTAAAATACAAAAAAAAACATGAATTGCACCTATTTTATTGTGTTGATAAGTTAAGTGTTAGTGTACTTTTTGTGGCAGCAACAGAAAGTAAATATTATGTTTACATGACAGTAAATTTCTAGAAAGATAACTTTCAGCATAATTTGTTTTGATTATATTTTGAACATAATCCTCTATCTCTTTCCGCCTTTGTTCTTATTCAAGCACCTCTTCCAATTCACTGTCTCTCTCTTCCACCCAATTTTCCAATTTCTTGTTTTTCTTTTATATCATCTTGTGTCTAATTATCAATCTTCAACACAGTACATATAGACATTGTATCAAATGCCTGACATCAATTTAAGTTGGACAAACACATATACATGTAGATATAGTGAAACCTGTCTTTAAAGACCACTCAAAGGAGACAAGTAAAGTGGTCTTTATAGGCAGGTGGTCTTTATGTACAGGTTACGTTAGTACATGATTCAATGAGAAGCCATTTTCCAGGGAAACAGGTGGTCTTTGTAGACAGGTGGTCACTAAAGCAGGTTTGACTGTATATGACTTACCATCACAGGTAGAATGTGTGTTATTTGCCCTGTGAGTTCAAACACTATGACAGAAGTTGAGATGGTATGTGTTACACTGCCCGACAATGCTGCGGCACCTGGGAAGAGAAAATAAACATTTTCATCATCCTTTTCAATAAGGTGGTAACTAAATGTGAAAATTTAAGTACAAATGTGAAAATCTAGTTCAGTCCTCATCAAATCTGCTGTTAACCCTTACAGTTTCAACAAGTTTATGACCATGTATCAAATATGATGTATCTAGGGGCAAGTTCTTAATCAAATCACCTTTTTTCTAATGCAAGCACAAGGAACCCAAGTCTGACGTCCAACCTTGGGTTATGTGCATAGGTTTTCATGTTATACTTCATCATTTTATTTGACACTCCTGAACCGCTCCCCATAAAAGCAAAGTGAAATTTCTTGAGGTTAAT
>BEXV01001703.1:4411-15045 GCA_003118195.1 Hemicentrotus pulcherrimus
CCCCCCCAAAAAAAAATGTGCTCACTACCCCCCCCCCCCTTGAACGTTTTTTTGTTTTGTTTTCTTGTTATGAAGGTACAATGTCGAAAAGAAATTTTGATTGAAATCTGTACTTTTGTAGGCGACAATGAAAAACACATTGCTTTTTGATTATTTGCATATTTTTTATGTGTGTTTCTTCCCATGTTCACACACAAAAGATTGCTAGCCTTCAAACGACAAAGGGTTCCCACCCAGATGTCTGTATGGTATGTGGGCGTTTTCCACTATTGAACGTGTGAAGATTAGCGCGGTTATTATTGTTCCATATGGTGATATGATATGACGCAAACCACGAAAAACTAAATCCACGACTGCCACGAACTTACTTCAGATCGCGACTTGCCTTTTCCTGACTTTTCTTTCTGTCTCGCTACTTTTGAGACCAGGTTTGCAAAGTTGGACAATCCTTTGCGAGGTCATACAACAAGTGTAGTCAAATGTCGGGCCATATTGCATACATTCTGTGTATACTAAATACTTATTTTCCAAAAGTGCTCTATAACACTGCCAATAGTGTATTTTATTGCTTTTTCTATGTGTCTTGAAATTAATCAAGATCATCACGAGAACAGCCCATTAGAGCTTTACCCTAGTAGTAACAGTTTACCAGGGTGTTAGCTCATCAAATTCACACTCGATCCACTCGGCACTTTGAGCATGACTGACAAAGAAAGCAGACAAATATACAGTTCCTCAGATAGATAAAGGAACATCCCTTCACTGCTATTATGTAAAAAAAAATATGTAGAACAGGTGTCACATGCATATTCACCTGTTCTACACATTTTTACATGATAGCAGTGAAGGGATGTTCCTTTTAATGTTCCAATAATTGACATCATTTTGTACCGTGTGCAAAGGTGCTAGGCAGAGTGTGAATTTGATGAGCAAATTTTCTAATGGAGTGTTTTCCTCATGTGCATTTCTGAAACACAACAATTCAGTCTTAAAATAACGAGGAAAAACAAAACAATAAAATAGAAGGTAATTTCGATTTACTAATGAGATTGATGTCAACAATTTGATAGTAAATGGAAACAAAAGGGGTTTTACAAGCTCACGTAGGGGTTATTGGTTTGAGCTAATTCTTCAGCTCCACCGGAGACGGTGAAAAAAATGACAGGGCGTAAGACATTAAGTTGGTGACGTGAAACTCTAATATCAGTCTGACCTTAGGCGTGTTTAGCATTGTCGGTGGTGACTGAAGTGGTGGACTTTTTCAATGGGTAAGTGGTCATCTTGGTTAGTGCAGGGATTGTTTTTTCGTGTTGTTTTAGTCTTAAGGGCGTGTGTCATTCAATTATGAATATTTACGCCAAAATCATGATGTTGGTATGTTATAGACGCTCTTCAAGGACCGGTTTATAGCCCCAGTTCTTAATGTGTTGCCTTCCCTTTACACCCTCCTTTAATTTATTAGTCGCCCAATAACCACCAAGCACATTTTTCGTTAACCAATCACAAGACACTTCATTAAATTCACCTAATTGCAGCCCATAAAAACATCCTCTTTTCTGACAATCAATAAATGGTTCATTTGCGAGACATGAATGATTCACTAATTGGGCGCTACTTAGGTGCTAATCAATTCTCACTATCTAGTTAGACTATTAACTACTGAAGATATTCGATCATAATGCATGCGAACATTGGATTAGTCCGATTAGCAAGTACATCTCACCCTGTATTACAAGATTATGTAGAAATTAAAAACAGACCAATGCGACATACTATTTGAAAAATACTGGAAATAATAATGTAGGCCTCGTGACTCACGACACCTAACAACACAGTTAGAGAAACACCTTTATTTCGGTTTATGCAATCTATAATTTTTTAATGAGTGTGCTCATAATAGGCGATTGCTCCACGAGGAGCGAACTGATATTAACAGCTACAACCGCTTTCCATTTCCTAATTAAACGCCATCATAAACGATAGTACTTTGAAACGTAAAAAGGTGAGATATGATATGATATTGTACATTTTGGTAACCGCTCCACCATCATTATGTTTACTGACACACTCTGACCTTTGCCGGAGTGACCTAGGTTTATTTTCTTCCAAAACTGAAAATCTGAGAGACGTAGTTCAAAGACTGGTAAGATGGCATTTTAAAAAAGTGCGCGTGTATCGATAGGGGCGATATTTGGAACTGGAGCACGTAAATTAGCTAGACTGGTCACATTTCCAGAAAGAAGGGGGTAAAACACAGTAATCCTTCATGTTATATTTTTTAAAAAAATAAAAGAAAGTGTTATGGCAAAAAACGTCAATCCTGACTAATTGTCAAATAAAAGCAAGCAAACAAACAAGAAAAAGAAGAAGACTGTGTCAATTAGATCGTGAGTAGGCTCAATAAGATTGGCACTTTTGAAATCAGCGCAAAAATTTACCCCTGATAAGCCATTTGAACCTTCCAAACCAATAGATCTAATTAAATCTTCCTCGTCTTTTCGGGCATAAATAAAGTTACAGCTGATATTTTTGTTGACTTTTTCCAAAGATATATCACGTAAAATCGACTAAACGCTCGCGTCCCTATGGCGTTGAGGTAAATCCACCATATTCACCATTCATCGCACCTGTGTTAACTGTTCATGTTCCCTACGGGGGCCGTGGGCCACGGGCGCCCACGTCGCTAAGATGTGAATAGAGAACAGCCCAGGAAGTGGTCACCTGAGGAATTTTCCTGCCCTAAACTAAAGGTAGGCTTACATAACACTTGGTTGGAGGGTAGGAAATATCTATCTTTAAATATGATACAAAATCAAATCAACTTTTTTTAAAAACAAAAAACGTTTAATAATATATTGTATACTGATTACTACTAGGTCTACTCCGCTTCTATTTTTTCTACCATCCTTTAAATTTAGTAGATTCCCTTTCAACTTTTCCTGCGGACTACTCGAGAAGTTTTTTCCCCCTCACCCCCTCTACTGAAAATTGCAGAAGTAACGTGACCGGTGAAAAGACTACCCTTTTCGGGTAATCCCCAGTTTGTAACGCGCGCCCGCATGCATGTACGTACATGTTTACTATTTGTCTGTGTGTGTCGTGAGGCTACATGTCAGCGTCATGACGCGCAGTATTTCGCAATAGCGACAAGGAAATACATACATGTCTCTTTGTAAAAGTGTCGAACTAGATCTACTATGACTGTAAAAGTGAAGTGATCATCAGTACGACCGGTAGCTATTTGCAGATCTACAAACAGTGCAAATTCTTACTGACATTGGTCTCAATCAAGTATTTTATGATGAGCATGACGGAAAAATCTTCGGACTGGCATGCATGGCCGCTAGCAAAGTAGCAGGAGCATAGGCGCGGGCTATCGCCTACCGGCTAGGCTCGGCTAAGAAATCTTGGCTCGCGTCACTCGACTATGATCTGTATATTGTACGTGCTCAACCTCAACCTCAAGCCTGGCAATGCAAACTACGAATATTTGAATTGCACCAGCTGATTAACGAACTTCAGTAGCCATGGAGAGTGCAGTAGGTTTCACCATAAATAGCTTTGTCTTTGTTGATTTGGAAACCAGCCATCTAGAAAGTTGTGACCGACCAAAAATCATTGAAATGAGTATGTTTGCGGTCCACCGCAGCGGACTTCTTCACCCGGCTGTTCTCTCTTCAATAAATGGGGCAAGGAGACAGGACGCAACGTACGATCTGTCTAAGGTATCGTTGCCAAGAGTCGTTGACAAATTGACTCTTTGCTTGGATCCCCGAAAGCCGACAAGCACACAGTCATTTTGGCTCACCGGATTGGACAATCTCAATCTTGGCGAGAGCAAGAAGATGTCCCTCGATGAAGATACGATCTCCATGCTGAATATCTTTCTGAAGCGACAAGAGGGGCCAGTTTGTCTGGTCGCACACAATGGGAAAATGTTTGACTTCCCCATGTTGCGAACAGAACTGTCCAGGCTGACTGCAGAGGAACACACGCACTACACCAAAGTTCTGCAAGAATCCTCAAGATTGAAGGAAGCAGACTGCATGGGAGAAGCAGAAGAAGAAGGAGAAGTGTTTGAGGATCTTTTTTGTGCAGACTCCTTAGAGGGCTTCAGAGCTAACTTTGCAACTGAGACACTGGTCAAGCAGGATGAGGAACCACTCTCACTGAAGCGAAAATTGCCAGAATGTGATGTTTCAACTGGATGGCCAAGCTCAGAAAAAAGAGGAACAAATCTATCTAACACTTTCACTTACGGAGAAGGCAGAGTCACAGCTTCTGTCAGTGCTGCTGTTGTGACAGGATCTGATGAAACTTCTATGAACTGTCGTACCATTTTGACAAGTTCACCACATGGGTCATCTTCTTCATCATCGATTCAACCGCAAACCTCAGAAGGTCTAGGTGCTTCTACGCAGGCCTCTATACCACCCCTAGATCCCATTTCTCTTCACATTACTGCAACTACTACTACATGTACTACTACTACTACAGAGTACAATCCCAGCACCTCTTCTGATAACACACCCGAACGGACCCTCACTAAACGCCCATCCCCTCCCCCGCCCCCACGAAAAACAAATCGGCCCTACCACAATAATTCCCCCAAAATCTCATATTCTCTCATTAACATCTTCAAGAGAACATTCGGAAGGGAACCACCCAATTCCCATTCCGCTGAAGACGACGTTGTATCTTTGATCAAGGTTCTTCTCCCGAGAGTGGAGGAGTTTGTAAACTGGGCGGACGTGCATGCTGTACAGTACAAGGATATTGGGCTTTATTACAAGCCTCTCAAGCCCAGACGGAAGTTATTTGATGACTGATTGTCAAATGATATTTATAAATGTATTCATACATGTTAAGTTAATAAGTCTCAAATCATGTTGAAGTGCTGAGGAAGCAACCAAACAATTTATGATGTGTCATAATTTTGAATACAAATGCAAGGTGTTTTACATTAGGCTATTTAAATCAGATGTAAATGTACATGTTCAGCTGGAGTGATTACAACTTCCAAAAACTTTTTAACACTTCTAATTCATTGTAGATTGTCTTTCTTTTTGTTTTCCTTTTCAACTTGCCACTTTGTTTAATTTTTCTCAATTAGAAAAGTTGGGTTGCCATTGACCAGATTATATGTTTCATCACTTATGTACATATTTGATTACAATTGTTGATGATCATGTTTTTATGTGATGAAGAAAATTTCATGTTATGGGCAAAATTTAAAACTACCGGTATGTATACAAGTACTTCTGTGAAGTATATATAGTTAATGTTAGAATACAAAAAGGGACGAGAAGGTAGAACTGGAAGCTGGGCTGCTGCCTTGGGATATATCTGATATTTGTAGTAGAGGTAAAATTCTACCCGGTAGGTAAAATCATGTGCCTGATTTGTGTGGGGCAAATTTGTTTAATGACGCAGGTCACACAGCCTGTTCAACGAAAAGATATATATACAGTATATAAGATATGAGGGGACCTGATTTTTCTGTCAATTATACTCCTGGCAACAAAATGATGTCTTTATTTGTATTTTCATTCAATCCTTGTTCTTACATTTTAAGAAACCTGTTAGACTCATGTCATGGTGAAATGATTGAAACAAAAAAAATGGTTTTGTTTAAAAATCATGAATAATCAGTAATGTAAATCAGATGGTACACAATGTTTCATCTTTCAAAGAAAAGAAATGAAGGGCAGCTAGAGCAATCCTCAGAATCCAGAACACATAAATTTTATTTCACAATTTCACGCTTGACCCAGCCTCATGCATAAAAATGTTGCAATTAAAATTGAACGCAATTTCGATATTCAACCATTCAGAATCGCACATTTGGAAAAGCGGTTTTTGATTCAGTCATGTATACAGTACATTTTATATTTTGATTTTTGAATTCTTTATATAGTTTAATTTTTTTTAAATAACCATGTGATAAGATACAAGTCTTCCAAATTGTATTTATTTATACATTATGTAAATATAGATCTTGCCATAATTGCATATTGTTATTGTATGTTTTATATTGTGTACTTAAATATTATGATCGAGTTATTCGTTGTTCATGTCATGTTAGTGACAAAATCAGCCTTAGTCATTCATATTATATTCAATATATTCATTATATTTATGAATGTTGTACAATTTAGGAATTTTAAAAACAATTTGTATTGCAAATGATATATATTTATGAATGTAGGAAATATTTGTGTACCAATGTATGCTGTACAAATTGATGTCTGTTTGGAATAGACATTATGGACTAAATTATAAGATACCTGATTTAAGAAAATGATTGAGATTGTATCATTTCTTGTAAGTTGTTAAATGTTTTCTTTCTTTCATGATGGACATTGACATATTAATTTTGGAGGAATGATGACTAATAGGACATTTACTACTTCATGATGATTGTAAAAAGAATGATGATGATGGTGATAGAATATGCTGAAATAATTCTTTATTATGAGGGAATAATCAGAATGAAATTAGTCAAAAATTGTAGCAATAGTCCTTGTAACGATGTAGATTAGATTTGATTGTGGAAGAACTAATGATGAAAATAGAGATCATAGTGATGTAGATGGTGGAAATGATGGTGATAATGATGATGGTGATGAAGATGGTGATAATGATAGTGCGATCGATTGGTGGTTATGGTAGTGATGATGCTGGTGGTGGTGGTGGTCATGAAGGTGATGATAACAATTCATATGGTGCAACTGATGGTGGATGGTGAATTTGATTATCAGTAATGTAACTGCATGCCCCCCCCTCCCCCTCATCAAATGGCACCAAAAACTGTTTACTTTTGCTCAAACTTAAATTTTCAAACTCAGCAAGCAAATGAAGCAAGCAAACAAAACTTTGGAGGCTTCTCCGCTAGTGAATTATTTTACATACATCCAGACAGCAAATCTGCGATCACAATTACAGCGACAGAAACTCACTGGGCTTCATCAGTAATATTTCAAAAGCATATTTTATTCAACGCACACATGTGCAATTTTCATTTCTACAAGAAATTTGATCATATATATATATATATATTTATAGACTTGTTCATTATAAATTCCTTACATTTGTGTAAAAACATTCTTCAAAGCCACTTAAATATATACAGTGTGCCGACTGTGCTCTAAACTTTACAAAATACAGAAATTGATACTATCAGTTATCTTCTTGTCTCACAAGAAATTGAAGAAGAAAAAGAATCTATACGCTCTTTATTTTGGGGGAAAGGGCTCTGAAAAAGATATTACATGTACTTAATAGTACTCATTCGGCCCAGAAACTATATTTTATTTGGACATGTGTATAATATTTTTTTTTGGTTAAAAGTAAGATGGTCTTTTCCTATAAAACATGCAAGAGGAACAGAAAGTGTGTTTACTTACAAACAAAAAATAATGATAACAATGATTCATTGGCTAATCTTATGCCCGTGGGACCATCATAAAAAGTAGCAAATAATTTGTTATTTACCTTCCATCAAAAAAATGTAAAAGTTGTTGAACATTTGCCATGAGTATTTCAAGTATATCTTGCATTTAACCAATATATCATAATCAAGCAAACACAAGAATTTACAAGAATGATCTTTATAGTAAACAACGCACAAAAAATCAAATTGGTTATATTCCTAATGGTACAAAAGTAGTATATTTGTTCATTTTATAAACTTCCTATTCAGCCACTCATGAATGCAAAAGGAATGTTTGTTCATATGCAAGGCACTCCAAGCAATGTGCACGATAAGAATATATAACCAGCTGGCCCTGCGTAGCTAAGGAGCGCACGAACATGACTGCGGAACATTCTTAAATGGCATTCACTGAAAAAGCTATTCTGAGCCATACCACAGCAATGTGTACTGATAGCATAATGATGTTGGTAAAATTGTGGATTTCTTAAAGAAAATTTCCCCTAAAGCATATAAGTTTTTTTTTATCAGTAGTAATTTACCCCAACACTGCTCCTTTTATCATAGAAAACCAGCCAGACATTAAAAAAAGGCTCTAGAAAAATATTCAATGGCATGTGGGGGAATACATTGTACATGGCATCCATGCTGAAAGTCTGGCAAAAAGACCACAGAATAAGATAGGGGTGGATGCCACACACACTTTTGAGGCTGGTCTTCTATCATATAAAATATACAGACAGTACAATCTCAATAAGCATCTATTGGCCATTTAATGTGCTCCTATTAGCTCACAAAAGTGATACACAGTTCATGATGTAGCACATGAACTGACAGAACCATTCACTTCAGAAGATTCCTGAAGCTGCCAGAGTACCTGGGCCCGTCGCATAAAACTTACCATTGATGGTCACTTTGCCATCAATGGCAACGGCTACCACAGGGCTCAACAACCAATCAAAGTCAAGGTTTCCTTGGTAGTTACCATTGATAGCAAAGCTACCATCAATGGTAAGTTTTGTGAAAAGGGGCCCTGGACTGCCATTGTGATTTTCATTGGCTGTTCAGATATCAGAAATGCTACAAAACCTTTAGATTTTTGTCATGATTATCAATTTCATGGTCAACTTTATGTCTATAATGATACAATGAAAGTACACTTAAAACAAAATTGGGTATTCTCTGGTTACAGACTAAATAATGATGACTGATACTCCAAGAAAGGAAAACAAATTCATGTACATACTCCTTTCTCACCACAATACATATTGCACTTACCGGTATTCACATTATCTTCAAGGTGGTTACATTAATTCGAACACATTTTGTACCCCCCCCAAAAAAAAATAAAAAATAAAAAATAAAAAAAAAATAAATAAATACCATTCATACTAAAACACTTGAAAACATGTTTTAAACAATAGTATCTACTACATTTCATATTTTAACTAAATGAAATGTAATTGATGTTAAGGCTATCTTTCTATGTGATACATTTGCATTTTACAATCACTTTTAAGCATTTTAATACATACATGTACCTGTATTTTTATCAAAACTATCTGCGATATATTCTGTCTGAATTTAAATGTAATTAATGTTAAGGCTATCTTTCTATGTGAAACATTTGCATTTTACAATACTATTCACTTTTAAACACTTGAATACATGTTTTTAACAATAGTACTATCTACAATGTATTTTGTCCGAATTAAATGTACCGGTAATGAATTTCAAGGTGATTTTTCTATGTGATACATAGTGAATACAAACACATGCATGTGCATTCTTGTTTGCTTTTCACAAAAATATAGTCACAAGCCTCTGTTTCACAAACATGAACAAGGCAAACTTCACATTAAGCGCTAACAAATAATGGTTTCAAATGTTCCCTTCTATTTTGGCTCAGTTTTATGGGATAACCTTCCTATATCTATCAAGAATAGTAAAATAATCAACCAAGTTAATCGACTAAATAAGCAATTTCTTTTTGAAAAAAGAATTCTTGTACTGCAATCTTTTCCTCCTTCTCTCTATTTTCTTCATCGATCTCCCCTTTAAAAAAAAATAAATCTTGATTTTATGTGAATTATGTACCTACCATAGTTATTGTTATCTTTAACATTTTGTGAGGATCATTTTAAACAAGCCCTTTATGTGCTATTCATGATCCTCCCACTTCAGATATCTCATTCTATATGTTTGTATTGAAGATTACATAATTTTGTTTTTATCTTGACGTGGAAATAAATAAATGAAATGAAAAATTGACTTAATGTACAACAGGACCATTATAGCAATATACAGTCAAACCTTTACCCAAGGGAAACACTAAAAGTGGTCTTTGCGTAGACAGGTGGTCACTAAAGCAGGTTTGACTATATTACCAATGGCCACAGGGGCCTTATAACAGGCAGCAGGCAAGGTGTTGCATTCACAACCAGAATCTGGCCTCATTAATACCACAGGTTCATACTGGTGTCACCTATTTCAAATGGAGACCTTACAGTAGGTCCCACATGTACATTATCATGTCTGTAAAATACTCAACTCACACAAATATATGGATGTGGTGTAGTGCCATTCAAGGAGGCAGTGCATGATGTTGTGCAAACCAAGGTGATCGTCGGCAGGCTACTCTCGATAAAATATAGATCAACAGCGACTCTACTTTGAAAGCGCAAGGAAAACTTTCAGTATTGTGCGACGGGCTTCATATCCCACAATCCATTGCTGTCCTGACTGATAGATAGAATTTGAACTCCAGTTTCAAAACTTCCAACGCATATGCTGCAAATGAAAAGTAAATAAAACAAAATATTCAAATTATTATGAGACATGGGAATGAAGAATTCATCTTGTCCACACTTTAATTGAATATTTCTTGATTTGACCAATCCCTTGCCAGAACCAACTATTCATTATACAAATACTGTATAAAAATCATTAAATTGGCAACATGTTGAGTGTTTTTAGAATCAAAATTGGCAACATGTTGAGTGTTTTTTAAATAAAAATTTGCAATTTCTTCAACTTTCAACGACAGTCTCAGGGAAAAAAAAGATATGTTTACCTTTTCAGTACAATGCAAATGGGAGGGAACCTCGCAACACACCTCACAAAGTTGCCAATCTATGTTTGATTGATCGTAACTTCAATTTTTTTTCTTCAAAAGTCAAAATTTTGAATTGCATTTTGCTCA
>BEXV01001703.1:63877-91709 GCA_003118195.1 Hemicentrotus pulcherrimus
GGGGTTTGTTACGCCACGTGTTCGTGTAGTCCCATATACATGTTTCTGTGTACAGTGTTTGTACCTTTACCAAATATCTTATTATTTTGATGATTCTAGAACCTTGCAATACACACACATTCTTATATGCTAGATGATCAACCTTTTCTGGTCGATTCCACACCGTTTCTTTCACAATGCAATCGCATGACTAGAACTTAACTTCATCTTTAAGGTTGCCTGACCCACTTTTACATCATATCCCTAAAGGGAAATAGTGGAAAATAACTTGAAACCCATCATAACATTTTGATACGGAATACATGCCTAGTGCCATTTTCTTTAGACCAAGCATTGATTTACAACTTGACAATTAACACCTTACTCTAAAATCAATAACTTAATCAATTCAATGTATTGTTTTTTTTTTGTCCAATATACTTTCAACATGTAAATTTATTTGGCTCTTATGTAAAATAAAGGCAATACTGGGCATCTAGTGCTGAAGTTACAATATAGCGCATTTAAAGATGACAGTGTGATATGCAACTCTCTTCTACAAAATACCTGGGGGTGTTTCACAAAGCTTGTCATGAGTGACAAATGACAGTATTTGTTATAAGCTACTAAAATCCTTGCTTCTGATTGGTTATCGGCAGATTTGTCCCTGATTTTTGTCATTTGTCATTGAAAAAAGGCTTTGTGAAACACCACCCAGGTAGAATGATAATGCTCGTCTTACATGGTAGCTCCAGAGGGACTGACGTGCCGGGTTTGAGCCGCCACGAGGAGCTGCCGGAGGATGGTGAGACGATTCTCCTTCCATTTTTCCGGAGGAAGCAGGTGAACGTGGAGCACTGCGTAGTAGTAGGGACCGTCTACCTCATAGCTCGCTTCAACCCACTTGGAGGGTAGGGACTTGAGGAGAGCGTTCAGGTTCTTCTCTTCCCGTGGCACAGAGCGTGTTCTGAAAGAAAGAATGGCGAATGGATAGAGGTAAAATGTGAACACAACAACTATCTGCCATTTATAAACATACTCCAAGATATCTGAACAAGGCATGTTCAAGAGCTGTTGCACAAATGATAATATCAGCATAAGAAGAACTAGTTCTATAAGTTGCTGAAACGACATTTTGAAAGGGTGTATTCAGCAGAAACAAGGCAATGCCATCAAACTAAATAGAGAGAGGAAAAGTGGTTCCATGATGGTATACAGATAAAGTTACCTCCAACAAAGTTTCATACCTCTACCTCAAAAGAATTCAGATTTATCACCAATCAACTGGTCATATACACATGTAAGAGATTTCTGCATTGTGTGCAATACTGTACACATGGAGAAGTGTTAGTTTGGGCCAGCATCTTTTGAAACTGCACTGTAAACAACGGTTGACATTTCAAAGTTTGGTATTCAAACAGGCTTTACAGCTTCAAATCAGTACATGATTCAAAGATGAGAGTTACATGTTGAAGACATAGAATGCCATGTCCATAAGATGGGAGGGGGGGGGGTGGGGGAGATGAAGATTACTCTTCCCCTTCCCCGCTATCATCACTGAAGGATCGCTCAAAGGCATACTGGTTGAGAAGCAGACTCCCTTCCTTCTCCCCCGACCCTTTAATTTCATTCTGATGGTCATTGATGCGACTTACGTGTTGATGACATAGAGGGCCATGTGCATGAGATAAGGTACAAGATGAACGTTACTCTGTCTTCCCCCTCCCCCGCTATCATCACTGAAGGATCGCTCAAAGGCAAACCGCTGTAGTAGAAGCTTAAGATCATGGATGGTGGCATGATGTGCTGGCTCACGGTGACCGGTACACTCCTGCAGGTAGCTGTTATGTCTGGTGAAATGCAGAAGAGTATTGGAGAAAAAAATAAACAAAGATGCTAATTATTACAATTCAAATTGAAATTTCAATGCATCAAATACATGTCTCATGACCAGACAAGCATGATTACCAAAACATACATCTATGAACAAAATACAATACCTTGGAAAATTCAGTAAATAGAAAATTTATCAATATTGTGTAATAAACACGCTGACAATCTCAAGGTTTTAAATTTACAAATTATTATATTTGAGCCAAAGGTGGGAAACTCTAGTAGATATCACTTCATCTCTTTACCTTGTTACTTAAACGACCAAATGTCTAACTATCCATTAAAAGAATATTTAGAGTGATGAAATTTCTTTGTGCCTCCTTACCGTTCCTTGTTGGAACCTTTTTACCTAAATATTTAGTTGCATTCAAATATTCATTTAGACTATTGATGAAAGATAAGAGGATGTATTGCGAATATTCTCCCACCCCAAAAATGTCTCTTTGGGGTCCAGAAGAGTGTGAATTTTATGTTGCATTAGAGGATTTAACGTTTTTCTGGCTCTAAACAGACGATTTCTTGTATCAGGCTTCAAGCATAACGGTACACATTGACTTGCTCACCTTGCTAAACAGCTTGCAAAAGCCGATTCGGGTACAGAGGGTCCCCACAGTGGTAGGAGTCCATTGCACTTGGTGTTAGCATTCTGAAGGGCTGCACTCTCCCACTCCTCACGACCACGAGCATGCCTGAATAAAGAGGTTTGAATATGGTTAGTTTTACTTCTAACACTTTAATTACCCGACACAAAATGTCCTATGTACACTCTCTCACATATTTTTTTCTAAGTCGTTTCTAGGGACTGTTATAGATTTCTCTATTAGTACATTGAACTTTTACCCATTCTCCTCCTCTCTATTTGTTTATCCCTCTCTCGCCTCTATTACCCTTCTCGTTTCCATCTCTTAAAGCTAGTTACATGATGATCACACTGAATAAATTTGAAATGAACCATGGCTGTGTATCCCTCATTCTTTCAAGATTCTTCTTACTCTCATCCACGCCACTCTCGTCCTTCTTTCATTCTATTCCGCCAGCTGCTCTCTCCATCCATCCATCCCTTCTTGCCTTACAGCAGCAACATGACAGTCATAGTACACAATGTGAGACACAGTGGTGTATCCATCACTTTTAAAAGAAGCTCCATCTCACATTCTTCCTACTCATCACCCCCCCCCCTCTCTCTCTCTCTCTCTCTCTCTCTCTTTATCTCTCTCTCTGTCTCTCTCCTTTCATTCTATCCCTCCAGCCACCTTCTCCCTCCATCCCAAAACTCACCTTACAGCAGCTACATGGCAATCATAGTGCACAATGTTGAAGTAAGGCACAGTGGTGTATCCATCACTTTTAATAGATGCTCCATCTCACATTCATCATTCTCTTAACCCCTCTCTCTCTCTCTCCTTTCATTCTATCCCTCCAGCCAACCTCTCCCTCCATCCCAAACTCACCTTACAGCAGCTACATGGCAATCATAGTGCACGATGTTGAAGTGAGATACTGTCGTGTATCCCTGGGTCTTGCGAGATTTGATCTCAAAGTCTTCTAATGGTGAACACTTGGTGAATGTGTAGATTCCCAATACCTGTAAAAAAAAAGGGAAAATCCCTTAATATAATTTTTTTTCTAAATGATTTGATCATCAATATTACTATCATTGTTTGTATTTTATAACAATGCGTACTGAAAATAAACTTTAAAGTGCACATAACAAAGGTGTTGCTATGTTCTTCAGGATTGACACATAATTATTCAAGTCATAGTTACAGATGGAAGTTAACTTTACTTTGGGAAACTAAATTCAAGATTTTTATTAAAATGGAAAAGTAAATTCCTAATCACTGTAGCTCATAAATAGGATTGGTTTTTTAGCCAGGAAATACATGTTGTCACTAAGTCAATATGCTGTCATGTAAAGCAATTCTGATTCCAAAATTAAATTAATGTAGTCTCAAGTAAAACTGAGCTCGCCTGGCAGAAGCCTTAGGAATATAATTTTCATATGTCAAATATCTTCAGTATGCTACTTGTCATCAAACTTCAACTTCTACATATTCCCTTGGAATATGGAATTTGCCTTCCCCTACCTAATGCTGTTCATAGAGTTGAGAAATGATGATCTCCAAAACACTTAGAATGTCTTACCTTCTCTGGTTGGTACCTGTATCCCTCTCTACATATACAGCATGTCAAGCCAGTTTCCTCCATCAATTCCTCCATCTGTTTGAAGACCGTCTTCTTGGCTGTCACTTGGCCCTTCTCATTGGTCTGGAAAGGAAAAGGGAAAATTAAGAATAATGGGGTTTGAAAAAAATAAAATGTGAAATGCACTACCTTATTCTTTCATTTCTCACTATCTCTTTCTTTCTCTATAACTCATGCTCCCTATCTCTACCCCCCCCCCATCCCCCATTTCTCTCATTTTTTTCCCTTTCCTTTCTTTAAGCGTTCCTGTCCTTCTCTCTCTCTCTCTTCAGATTTTTAACCAACATTCCAAAAGCTCCTAGCTGTTCTTCATCGCTCCGGTTACAGTTTACCCCTACACTTCTTTTAAAACAAAAATCTTTCAGTTTATTCTACCCCCTCTCTCAGTTTCCTCCAAAATGTTCTCTTTCAGTTTTGTATTCCCCCTCCCCCCTCTCTCTCTCTCTCTCTCTCACATTCTTTCTATCTTTCTCTGTCTTTCTTACCGACATGCCCAGTGCACCTAGCTGTTTCATCCTCATCGCCATAGCAAGCCTCTTCTTCTCAGCCTTAGTCTGGGCCCGGACTTCATCAATCTTCTTGGCGACGGTCGGGTTGGACTTGAGAGCTTCCATCAGGTTCTCAGAAAGCGACCCGATGCCTTCTTCAGAAGAGATCTGCTCCATCTTATGAACGGCCGGGATGATCTCATTCCCTGCCAGCAGCTATGGGGCAAAAAGAATTGGAAATACTTTGTTACAGGTATCCTCAATTTTCTGATCATCTACTTCATCTTTTTCAAAACCATCACCTCATTACAGAAGGCCTTCATAATAATCACCAAAAATTATTAACATCTTCATTTAAGTCAGAATTATTAGAATCATCATCTAAATAATGTTTCTTGTTCAGTCTCATCATCATCATCATCAGAAGCCTGAGCATCTACATCAAACCTTCTATTATGATTTAAAAACTCAACTATTAGTTGCTCTTACAGCCCCTAAATTATGAAATAGATTACCAATTAGTTTACAAATTAGTATCTGTCCATTACTATCCATAGAGTCGTTCATCAAAGTTTGAAGTACTTCTTGTTTAATAACAATATTTTTGTTTAAAGTATTAAAGTTGGTAATTATCTGTATTGCTGTATGTTTACTTTATGCTGTACCTCTTTTTGTTCAGTGCTTAATAGAAACATTGTAATAAGCACTTTATAAATGTAATTTATTATTATTAGTAGTAGTAATAAAAACATCAATCACTACTTCATCTTCTCCATTCTCATCATTGATACTGGTTAACTCACTGTTACCATGACTACTACCACCACCACCACCACCACAATGGCAGACATGAATGCATCTCACTCAGCTTACCTGTGATTTGGGATGCCCGGTACACAATCCCGTCAGTATACGTAGAACGTACGGCAGGGCAGGCTTGGACAGGAACTCTTTCCAAGGCAGGGAGTCGAGGCTGAAAAAGCAAAAAAAAAGTCGGCAACACAATGGTTTAGAATGAAGTATCTAGTGACTAATGCCTCAGTCACACCAACAAAACCGACACAAGAATGACAGCAGACCTAACAAAATATGACATTACCCCGCATGCCAAGAGTCGATTGGTTTGGAGTTGGTTTGGTTGTGTGACTGAGGTATTTCATACCTGGGTTACAATGAAAGTGTTTGTACATGCACTTGCAAAATTATCTATATTTAATATTAAATATTTAATTATTCAGACAATAAGTTTAATAGTGATAACACTAATTTGATATAGTCTTTTAGTTGGACATAAACCCATTGAATCATGTGTCTGAGATACATCAGGTTAGGGTCTACGGAGAATGCATATTACATCCCCCCCCAAAAAAAATTGTATTGAACTGGTTACAACAAAATTAACTTTCACCGAGTTACTGATTGTCATCAACGATGCTTCTTACGACCTTTATTATTTGTATCAAAAACAAATAAAAACACAAGGTCATCTAGNCCCCCCAAACAAATTGTATTTAATTGGTTACAACCTGATAAATGATCACAGATTTTCTGAGTGTTTATCAACCATGCTTCTTACAACCTTCATTATTTGTATCAAAAAAGAAATTAAAAACATATGGTCATCCAGAGACTACTTTACACATAAATCAAGATTGATTCTTACTTGCTAGCAAGAGGAATCTTGCGGCTGACATATTTGATGGCATCCTTGACTATCTCCTCCTCTATCATCATATCCTTCAGCTGAACACCATTCACATTGTTCTAAAGATACGAAAATAAGAAAATACAATAAAAAGATTTTCAAATCAATATATTTAGATTTCTGATTTAAAAATCATAATTTTACAACTTTGCTTTTGATGAAACAATCACCTATAGATCTTACATTCGACAGCTAATTAATATAGAGAATACAAATACAGCCCTTTTTAGAATAACTGGATTTGTACTTTTGCAAAGATATTTTTAATAATCAGATGGAATATGACAATGATTTGCAAAATTAATGAATCCAATGACAGGGTAGTAATATCTGTAAGGTGCTTAGAGAAGGTATTTTGTGTTTAGCACTCACTAAATCTAGACTATTCTTATCAATGTCTAGAATCCAAGATTATCCACATCCAGTATCGTACTGTAAAAATATTATTTAACCCACCCAGGATTTTGCTCAAAATAAGCGTTTTTAAAGCACAAAAATAGTCTGTGGTAATGATGTTGATCCCTCAATGCTTACCTCTATGCCGGCTGTAATGACACAGAAGCTCTCTACATGAATCTCATCATCTTGAGAGTGGTCCACATCAAATCTAGTAATGAATGAAACAAAGTTATCATGAGATTAGATAACCATCATGAGATTAGATAATCATCATACTGACAGCTTACCTGTCAACCTTTCACAGCAAAAAGAGGAATAACGTAAATCTCTGTGTATAAGACGCACTTTTTTCCCACCGATTTTTTTTTTTAAAGTGTCAATTTATGCCCCTCCACCTGCACTGTGCCTGGCAATGTCTCCCAGCTCAGTCATACAAGGTGTGTTGACTCACCGCTCGGAAACTAGAACAAAATGACCTGTATGGCCGGATTTCTGTTTGGAATTTATCTGTCATCTTCAGTTCTAAAAATGACATTGTTATTATTATTTGTGACAAGTTCACAAGCACAAATCGGCGCCTTCAACTGCACCTCGCAGTAAAATAGAGGTCCTTTCCGCATGGGTTTAATGAACATGGACCTGCCTACGGAGTTGGCAAGTAAAAATTGGGGTGTGTCTTTATACAGAGATTTACAGGGTACAGTGTATTTAGTATACTTTTTGCACGGAATATTTCATAAAAAGAGAGGAATCTAGGGTTCAAAACAATATCTTGATGGCCCAAAATATGAATCATTCCTCCAAAATAGGAATGGTTGGCAGCTATGACCGAGGCATACAAAACAGCTCATCATCGGTTACTGTTAAGTGCATCTGAGCCATCCTCAAATCCTGGTTACCTCATGGATTAATTTTCTCAGTTTGCACAACTCTCTTAAAGACTTGTCTGTAAATCCTTATGAAATGGCACAATAAAACTTGTTTCCTAGGTAAATTTCCAGAGGGATAACATGATTGAAAACCTTGAATCACAATATTTTTTTTGAATAATGTCACAACATTATATCCCTTCAGTGTCAAAGTACATTGTGTCTCTACTGAAACTGTATTGTATCAAATTAGATGGGTTGAGATTATATAGGTATTAGGATTATATTAGCTCACCTGGGTCTAGACATGTACTCTTAAGAGTTAACAAGCCTTGTCTAAACCCACAAGATTTTTTTGAAATGACTAAAAGGAGATGCAAAACTTACTTGTCCAAGTCTAGGTAAGGTTTGAAGTGATGGATGAGGGTGCGCATCTTGTCCCCTTCACCGAACGAGAGGAACGGTATGATCCGCATCAAGCCCTGTAGAACACTGGCATGGCTACGGACAAACGGGCTATTGATGCGATCCAGTAGAGCTACCAGTTGAGCTTTATCACACGAGAGGATCACGGACGGCTGCAAGAAAACGATGAAAACAATTAATCGTCATTGGGCTAAAGGAATTGCATATCCAAAGATTTTGTACTACTAAGTGTCAAATTATGTGTTTCAATTTTTTGCGTCATTGTTATACATGTACTTATATTCTTAGATAGCATTTGCCAAAAGAGGTATGAAAAGTGTTACACAGTCAATATGTGATCACTTCATTCACATAGGGTCTTTGGAACAGAAATTTGGGATGGATCACTGCCACAGAAAGTACGATACGGAGGACAAGATTCAGGCTAATGACAATGTAAGCTAGGATTGGAGCCTGGACACTCATTCAATACACACAGTGTCAGTAAACTAATATCAAACATCAGCACATAGAGATGACAGCCTGAAGTGTTATGACTACAGACTCACCTTTCCCCCCTCTAGAGGCTCATTGTTTGCCTCCATCAGTATCACCTCCATGATGGACAGCAGTTGCTCGGCAACCATGGCTCCGCCTCCAGATCCAGGCTCCTCGTGTTCAGCCAAAAGCACCTGTAGACAAGTAAATGAATTGAATGAATTAAAATGAAGCAAATTTACAGAAAAACAGTAACAGAAATAGAAAGTAAAAACTCACATAATTTTTTATGGAGGGCTTTGAATCTTCTGGAGAAAGTGCTTTATAAATTCCGCAGGTTATTGTCATTTCTTTCATTTATACTTCAGTTATTTATTAGGGTTACTAAAAAAGCAAACAAAGGTTTTCCAGGTAATGAACACATACTTTTGTTTTTGACAGAAAAACAGGACAAGAAATCAAAATTTGGATTATGATAGGGTAGTATTACTGGGTGTAATGAAACATACAATTGCCTATATGTTACCTACTATGATGGGAGGCTGGATACTACAGATTTAGCCATTTCAAGAACTCAATGTTCATTTATTTTTTTCTCACAAGCCTCATTATCAAATTTGCAACTGTTTATCTCCTTATCAGATAATAAGAAGTCTGTAATCATATCAGTATTTGTGTATGATCCCGGGCACGAATTCGTACATCTGGATTATTCAATTAATAATTAGCAATTGAGAAAAGCAAGAATACTGTTTAGGGGCAGCATTCCTGATTCAGTGAGACACAGGGGTAAAGTTTATTTGCATCAAGGAGTAAATTTTTGTCCAACAATTCATTTTTATATCATACATGTAACTTTAGAATTACAGGGGAAATTCACCCTGATATTACGTTGGTTTAGATAGAAGCAAATGAATGAGAGAAACTGGTCAGTGAAAGTTTGAGCAAATCCTGATTACATATAACTAAGTTATGAAATTTTGAATTTTTGATCAATCAAACACAAATTGGCAACACTGTAATGTATCTTGCAAACTCGTCTCCAATTTGCTCTTTACATGAAATGTCATAGTTAAATTTTCTTCATTATTGATGACAAAATAGATTTTTGTCCATGCAGGGGATGTACAAAAACATATTTGCAATAATTTCGTTTAGGGCCCATATACAAGAAACATCACAGAGTTGCCAATTTGTGTTTGATTGATCGCAACTTCAAAAATTCATGATTTTCTTATGATTCTCTCATTTTGTTGCTTGAATTAAAACTAACTTAATATCAGGATGGAGTTCCCCTTTAAGAAAATTTAAGAGAATGATTACCCTATTGAGAACGGCGAGCATGATGTTCAGGGTCTGCATTCCAGGTTCAATGAGACGCTGACGATTAGCCTTGACCTTTGAACTGTAGTTGAAGAGCTTCAGAAGGACAATCAATAGCTGCTGACCTCTGACTAGGTCATTCAGGTATGCCAACCTGGTGAGAAATGGAGAAAACATTTAAAGCCCCACTGTACTTCTTGTAGCTACTTGCTCCCTCTATATAGAAAACAATGCCTAAGCGGTGCTCGTTGGTCCCCCATGATCTTCTTTTTCTCATGTTAATTGAGAGCTGGGTTGATGAGATGTAAGTGACCTTGCAAGGAGGTCTAATCCACCTGGCAAAACTAGTACAGACAGGTTTTAAGGTATATTTTCTTTCACTCAAAGTGTAGTTACAACAGATACAAATTAGAATGACAGAACAAAAAAATTAGCTAAAAAATTGATACTTTCAATTGTTTACTGTTTTTCTCTCCTAACACATGCTGCCTATACAAGTGTCTGACTTGTGTTTCTTTGCTGAATATAGAACAATCTCTTTAAACATATATTTCAACGTCATTCGAAAGAAAAGCAGCAAAATGGGGACCAAACCACAACCTTTCAATTTCAAGCTAAGTGCATAAACCACTTGATTACGACACTTCTACTGATGAGTGAGTGGATTGATCAAAACATGGTGTGTACATGTAGATGTACAGGTTGTTATTGCTGAATCAGACTGAACTGTATAAAGGTATATCTGACTTACCTGTGTAGCATGACTGCCAGTCCATCACATTCACTCATCACAGAGGCAAGCTTGTATACATCCTCATCATTAGTGTCCTCATCTATATATACACAAATTTGAACGCACACATAATAGTAAAATGAAGTTCAGTGTCCATGAAAAAAATGATGAAAATCTTGCAAGAAGCAAACATAACCTATGTTGTATTAAGAATTTCTTCTATTTGCTCTTCAAAACACTTAATTACAATCCCTTGAAATTTGAACGTTTCTTTTAAGAAATAGTAACTGGCTTTTAATAATAGGCAATACAAGCACGATGAAGATGCTCATAATCCTAGGAATGGTAATAAACGGTTTAAAGCCTCAAAATGGCATTTACCATCTCTTATGAAGTATTGATGCACTAAATCTGTCCAAAAAATAAATGCACCTTGCAAGGTGATACAGATGGATTGCTTCATACACCAAGCACTATATGCTAACACCAAACACCAAACTACTTGTGTTAAGCTAAATGCTCATTATTTTACAGTTGTTATCCACAGATTCAATAAACTCTTCAGTAACATTTCATGGAGTCGTTACAGATGTATTGATTTGGAGCTTACACTGTATGTCCTTTTAAAAATATTTAACTTGGAACACTAGACATCCTTATGCAAACACTCCAAAATCTTACCGTTGGTGTTATCCACAGATTCAATGAACTCTTCAGTAGCATCCCCTAGGAGACCTCTCATCCTGTATGTGATTCGCATTGGTTCTCCCTATCAAAGACAAACAACATGCATAATGCTTTCAATAATACTTGTAAGACACCTTGCACTAACTGAAAAAAGAAGGATACACATGCATGTAAGTTAAAAGGAGAGAGACAGATGGAAGAGAAAGAACAGTGATGACAAAATTGTATATCAAATATTTTCTTAGAAATAACATTTGAGACAGGAGGAGAAAGAGAGCAACAATTTAAGATATAAATATCATTAAAAAAGTTAAAGAGAAAACATAAGAGTACATGGAGAGTAAGAGAGAGATAGTGATACACAATGGGAACAAAAAGTGCATAAGAAATATATAAAAGGGAACATGGAGAGAAAGAGTCAGAGAGAAATCGGAAGATAAGAGAGAAAAAAAAGATAAAGGTGAAGAATGTTATCAATCCTACCTCATTATCAGGACACCAGATCTTCTTGTAAACATCCTTCACGGGTAAGTCCAGACTCATGATCTTGTTGTTCACTAGCAGCTACAACAACAAAATTAACAAAACATTTATCAATACAAGTTATCTTCAGGATACGTTCCAAGCCTACAACATCCCATTTTACATGAAGTACAAATCTTACAATGGTGATCTTGATAACAGTAACATTATCCACATCAAAAGTCATACAGGTGGAAATTGTAAAGTGCTCTTTCCTAAATTTACAAGGCACTGGAAACTATTAATACCTGGCTTTAACTGAGCTTCCACGATAAATTGCTCAAGCATTAAAAAGGAATTTCTTCTACCAAGTATCTGTTAACTTGACCTGCGTGAAGTATGGAACATATAGTATTTTGTTTTGTTTTGTTTTGTTTCGTTTTGTTTTTTTTGTTTTGGGGGGGAGGGGGTACAGAAGTTGTTGTTGCGATACCTGAAGCTTCTTCATGTTACCTACTTGAATGAAACCAAAAAACAGAAAACAAAACATTAAACGATATAAGAATTGAGATGAAATTAAAATCCTGACTTATCTACCTCCATTCCAGTGTCATCTTCTAGAAGGGCAATCAGCTCACAATCTGTATTAAAAGTGAAACAAATAATGATTACAATTAACCTCCTGCCTACTGAAACTGAGTGGTTTTATAATGAGAGCAATCAGTAGTCAAAGATTTTAATGGTATTATCTAATAATTGTTGACATGGCCATGATAGTAGTTTAATTGCTTATCCACAGTGCCTTTGAATATACAAATAAAAACAACTCTGAAATTTTCAAGAAAAGAAATGTTTAGTACAGGGAATGAAAGATGAATTTTAAAAAGAATTATAATTACGAATGTTTTTGAAATCACATATATTATCATAACTAGAGCAGATATATCAAAGAAATTTGATACAACAATCAACACCATCAAATCTTCATCTTCATCTTCAGGCACAGACTCTCAGTTAACACTTTTCTACCACACTTTTATCAGTTTCTGGCTGTGTCAAATAGGAGCAGTTTAAGTACACAGCCCAAGTAAAATGCTGTCAGCTTAGTCTCATAATGCCAACACTGTTACACACAGCGACTGACAAGGGTTTTGCCTGCAAAGTAATATAATTATAATCTCATGCTTTCCATCATCTTTTAAACTGATTTTCAATATTGCATTTTCAAAAGTGAATAAATGACCTGTAGTTCATTACATAGAAAATCAGCTATCAAGCTGCTGACTACAATCTTGTGTTAAGGTTTTTTGTTAATTCACTTAAAAGTCTTACACTAAATGTATTAATTTTACAGGCAACATGCATCCATGGTATCTACAGTGTATGTAAATACCTGCATGAGAAAAAGCAATATCAGTAATATTCTGATCAACAACAAAAAAGTTCTTATCTACAGCAGAAAAATGAATATTTGTTGTATATGTACATGTAAATTCATATACATGTATGGTAATGAGATTGCATATCAAGATTTGACTTTGACTTTAACACAGCTGTGCACATTCTCATGGAAAAAAAGATAAGTTTTTGGTAGTTAATTAATAACAGGTGGTTTATGTATGAACACCATTCTTTCATTCTCAGTTGTATGTACATGTATGAACCAGTTAGAAACTTTTAACCATATCAAATGGTGTGTTCAACCTAAGCAAAGGATGTACTGCAAACATAGGTAAGCATGCACCAATATTCCATATGGTTATCTACTCCTCCTTAATATTAAACATCATTAAACTTCATTTTGATTATTTGTAGAAACAATTATATTCCTACAATTAAACAAAAAAAGTTATTGGACATAAATGTCATGTATGAACATGAAATTTTGCATTACACGTACATGGACTGTGTATGACATTTTCTCAAAATCTATACGTACTTACTTAGAGATGCAATCAGGCCTTCAAACCCCCTTTAATAAGTGATGATTTATTTTTTTAAACTACAGTATGTGGATGTCATGATTTCAGGTCAAAAGAAAAAGGTTATACTATTGTGTCACATGTGTTTTCATTGTGTAAAGTCAAAAAAATAATAAAATGTGATTTACTTTCACAAACTGGTTATTCCATGCTACTGATCAAAGCTGTAATGGAAAGTACTTGGTATCTTTTTTGGTGATATTTGGTGAGAAACATCTGGATAAGACTGCGACTTAAAACTCTTCCTTAGAAAAAGGAAGTATCTTTACCAATGAACCTTATCAGCGACCATACTTCACTAAACATAGAAATCCACTGCTTTACTTTGTTCTCCATTTCAATGGAAACTTTTTAGATGACATTTATTCTACAACACAAGAAAATCCCCGGTTACGTATCCTATACCAATTGGACTCATTGGAGTATAATGCAGCTAGAGCATCAAACCACATCTGTAGAGCTCTGTAAAACAGGATTTGATCATTCCTACATTCTGATTGTGGGAAGATTTTACTTCAATCGCCAAGATAAGATCCCACCAGAAGCAGATCTAAACATTAGAATTCACTTTCTGAGTCAATTGGAAGAAGTTGTTGGAGTTGTACAACTTTAAAATATCCCATTGTCACGAAGGACTTCGCTGACGTACACTGAAGTTGCATGCATGCCCATAGCATAGGAAATAAGCAAAACGGAGCTGTGGGAACTGTATAACATTCTGTTAAAAACAGAAAATATTTACCTGGAATAGTATTTTCATGTACATAAGTCAGTTATATTTGTTAGCTCAAAACTTGAAATAGACATTTCAATTGTGTTTTTTCAGTGTTTCTTATCCATTAAGTCTGAAGTTTAAGAGGAAAATGGAAAAGAGCCTTTCCCTAATTTTTACTATGTTGATGATATTCAGTGAATACACAGAATGTAATTCAAAGGTGATATACATCCAAGAAGGTGAAGTGGCAAAGCTAATTTTCCAATATCCATGTGACAGCACAGAAGTTACATTAAGGCATGGGTATCAATCACCATTTTACATTTCAGAAAATCCTGAATCTAGGTCATTGCCCCCCAATAAATTTGTACTGCCTGTCAATCAGAATACAAGTGGAATTGAAAAGTGCTCAATCCATCTAACTATTGACCCTGTTTTGAGAGATGATGAAGGTACATATATTCTCACTGTTTTTAAGAATGGGGTTATGCTACCCGAATATCCAAGAATTGGGTTACGTGTGACCTTTCCTCCCGGCAAGGCTTCGTGTGAATCAAGTAATGATTATAATGGTGAGTGGGTTTCGTTACACTGCACAGCTCCACTCGGAACTATAGCAGGTCACATTATTTGCTATCAGAATGGTATGAGACTTCCTAAATTGACTCAACCAGTAGAAAACAGAGGAACATTAAGTCAGGGAATATTGGTCAGATCAGCATACCCTGTATATTGCTGTTCAAATATCTTGAAACATTTTACTGACATATGTGAATGTACTCACTGCTGCTGGGATCCAATTCAAAATACCAAATGCACTGACATATCAGACCCTTGTCCTGTTTCCTTGTCTACACATGATCCCAAATTATTCAATGACCAGCGAAATACAGACCCTACTCTTCCTTCCACTCAAGAAACAGCAACGGAAAAGTCTAACATCCAAGATGAATTTGTAAATTCCAATAATGAATGGCAAACATCAATTAGTATTTGGAGTACAGTGTTTATGATCTTTGCAATTCTAGCTGTGGTGTATTGTTGCAAAGGGGAAAACAACAAAATACTGGTAACCAAAAACTGCATTTCACAATAAACATGAAACTTATAAGTATAATAGTATATTAATAGTATAATTTACATGTTCATAATAAATTTCACTCTATGACTGTATATTAAACATTTATCATATTTTCAATAGAAACGCCGAACATTTTTTTACGCTCATTTAAATTAGTGTTTTTTAAGTTTAAGAATACCCTTTTTAATTAATTAATTATTTGATACACCCAAGCATACTATATTGACCACTTGCCAATTTACTTTTTATGNCCATTAAGTCTGAAGTTTAAGAGGAAAATGGAAAAGAGCCTTTCCCTAATTTTTACTATGTTGATGATATTCAGCAAAAATAGGGAATGTAATTCAACAGTGATATACATCCAAGAAGGGAAAGTGGCAAAGCTAATTTTCCAATATCCATGTAACAGTACGGAAGTTACATTAAGACATGGATATAAGTTACCATTTTACAATTCGGCAAATCCTGAATCTAGCTCATTGCCTCCCAATAAATTTGTACTGCCTGTCAATCAGAAAAGAAGTGGAATTGAAAAGTGCTCAATCCATCTGACTATTGACCCTGTTTTGAGAGATGATGTTGGTACATATATTCTGACTGTTTATAAGAATGGTGTCATGCTACCAGAGTATCCGAGAATTGGGTTACGTGTTAACTATCCTCCCGGTAAGGCTTCGTGTGAATCAAGTAATGATTATAATGATGGAGAGTGGCTTTCGTTACACTGCACAGTTCCACTCGGAACTATAGAAGGTCAGATCATTTGCTATCAAAATGGTATGAGACTTCCCTCACTGAGTAAACAAATAGAAAGTGGTGAGACTTTAGAACAGATCATATTGGTCAGATCAGCATATCCAGTATATTGCTGTTCAAATATCTCACAACATTATACTGACATCTGTGATTGTACCGACTGCTGCTGGGATCCCATTCAAAATATCCAATGCACTGAGATATTACACCCTTGTTATGTTCCCTTATCTACACACGAGTCCACATTATCATATGACCATACATATACAGACCTTACTCTTCCTTTCACTTTAGAAACGACAACAGAACAGTCTATAATCCAAGAGAAACTTGTATCTCCTGGTATCTCACTGTATATATCAAGTGGTATTTTGATTCCGGCGATCATGGTCTTAGCAGTGATGTATCATCACCAGATTAAGAAAAACAAGAAACTTACCCAACAACTGCATGTTATCAGACAGGATAATGATTCAAAAATCTAATGCATAATTGCATAAGTACCATGAAGTGATCAGGCAAGATACTCAAGGCAATACAAAGGACAAAATATGATAAAGCACAGTACAAAAAACTACATTGTAGAAAATGTGGTGTCAGATCTTTGATGACAATTCAGATGTACAGTAAGTGATGTTTACTTGTAATACACTGTAATAGCAAGATGAATTGACTGTTCGGATATATGTATTTACACTGTGGGCAGAATAAGACAAGTATAGCAGTAATCAATTTTCTATTTAGTTTCTGGCTACATCATTTTATCTCTTATCTTTTATTATGGCTTGATAATATTTCTTGGTTTCTCACATGTTTGTATGCATGATTATACTACTCGTTGGTCATTTGTAGAATTTGGGATATGTATATTTAACCTGTTTAGATATATACACTAAAATAAAACAAGTATAGAAATATTCTATTTTTGCATCATATTGTATATTTGAGCAATATTCTATTTTAATAAGATATTCTATATTTGTATTATTTTGTGTAACATCATTTTATCTACAATCTCTTACTTTGACAAATATATCTTGGTTTCTAATATGCTATACTGGTTACATGTCATTTACAGTATTGCTTAATATCAAAGGGGTCAATATTTTTGGCATTATTTAATTCAGTTACATGTATTGGGTAGAAGGGCTTGTTTTTCAACTTTAGTTTCTTCTTCTTAAAAAACCAAAACAATGTATAAGCCAACAAAGGACTACTATGGTTGAATCAAAGCCTGTAGATTCAATATTGTATTAAAATGAGAGTAGATTTCTTTCAAAGTTCTTCTCATTAAAGTATTCTACGTTCATATTATTGTTTGATGTTACTTATCCAATATTCATTTACATTTTGCTTTATAAGAATGTTCATATAAACATTACGTTTCTGTTGAATTTAAAGTTCAAATACATTTTCTATTCCTTGTCTGACAGTTTTGAGCAATAGTTTGAGCCACATTTTTCAAATGATAGTGAATAGGTTTTATTACACTGCACAGCTCTAGTCAGGACTGTAGTAGGTCACATCATTTGCTATCAAAGCAGAATAAGACTTCCTTAAAGAGATGGTTTATTGATTTCAAACTTGACTGAATTTGGTATCATTGCAATCGAAAAATTACACTGAGTAAAATCATTAAATCTGTGTAACTTGTACATTCGAGCGAAATTTATACAAGTTGATTGAACTTGACGAAAAATCATCCCACTCAACGCCCCCAAAACATCGTAAGTCAGCTGATTTTCGAAGTGACGTCACAATATGAACAGCGGGCCGCTCAGCTGAAACGATTGATGACGGTGCGAGATGCAGTTTGCGTGCGAATCACATGTATTGCATTGCCTCTCGAGTACCGTACCCATTTATACCTAACGCTGTTTACCTTCATCAAATATGGATATATGGAAATATGGATATGGACGAAAACATACTTGATTTTACTCCAGAAGGCTCCTCCATGGCATGGTTTTTGTTCTTAATCTGACGTTAGTCTAGATAAATGGTATATAACTTCCAAAAAGCGAGTGAATATATCGTTGATGTAGCCTTCAAGTTTCCCGAAGCTGGAAGCTGTGCGTGTGTACTCTGTGCATGTACTATGTGTTCAATACACTGACCTCTATGCGTGCATCACATCTAGCGCAGCTTGCTAGCCAGCTTAGCCAGTAGCCCGCCTTTTTTTTTTTCTTCTGATTTTTATGCTCAAATGTGACGGGAAAAAATATAAAAATCAAACACATTTGTAGAAAGTATCATTTATTCAGTGTATCTCAATCAAAATGCCCCAAAAGAGGAAATATCACCACTGGCGGTAAATATACAAACAACGTTAACCCATATCTGAAAATTGCGATGGGTATCAAACATTATCCTGAATGTGTGATGTAGGTTGTTCATATTGTGACGTCATCGTTTCGCATGTAACATAACGCCGTCATTTCACTTAGTGAGTGGGTTCAGGAAAGGGTAACAAAATTGCATTTAATTTATTCCTTACAACAGTGAGGGCTTCAAAAGTACTCTGCTCATTTTGTTAATGTTCTCAGCAATCTGTAGAGGTGTCATTTGCCCATTTTCCACATTTCAATGAACCATCTCTTTAATTGACTCAGGCAGTACAAAAAAGAGGAACATTAAATCAGGTAATACTGCTTACCGGTAGATTAGCATATTCTGTCTATTGATGTTCAAATATCTCAAAACATTATATACTGACACAGTGTGAATGTACAGACTGTTGCTGGAATCCCATAATATAGAGGTACCTAAAACCAGCACCCTATTATAGCTTTGTTTACGGTGATGCTAAACAAAACCATTTCTACAAGGTTTAAGAAATGCTGTATACATGTATGTAAATGATGATATATCATGTTTGTTTTTAACATGTGTTACAAAACATGTACATGTACATGTATGTAGCAGTGGTTTCATTAAACATATTTAGCCTGCAATTACCACACTGTCTTCTTTTTACTGTGATCCCTGAGTCTAAATACTATTATGTTCTCCTCAAACCGCGCAATATGCAATGTCTCACATCTCATTTGATTATCAATGGCAAGCCAGTATTAAGTGTTACTACAGTACATTTGCTCAAGCAACTTTGGCTTTGGGCTTTATTTTGGCAATGAAACCTGTGTAGGGTTTAGAGTTATGTTAGGGGTTGCAATTGAGTTTTGTGTTAAGTTTCAAGAATTTGGGTAGAGTGCTGGATATGAGAAGTTAGAGATTCAACTAGTTAAGGAAGTTGAAAGTGGAGAAACAGGAGCATGTGTCATACAATCCAGTATCCATCTCCCTCCCTCCCCCCTCTCTCTCTCCCTCTCTCCAAACCTACCTCTACATCCCTCATGAGAGGCCCTAGGTCTGGTTCATTGGAGCTGTAAGGGTTACCCTGCATCTCTCTCTCTCTCTCTCTTCCCCTTTCTCTCTCTCCACCCCCCTCTCTCTCTCCTTCTCCCTCCAGGAAACCTACCTCTGCATATCTTGTTCTTGACATCCCTCATGAGAGGCCCTAGGTCTGGTTCATTGGAGCTGTAAGGGTTACCCTGCATCTCTCTCTCTCTCTCTCTCTCTCTCTCTTCCCCTTTCTCTCTCTCCACCCCCTCTCTCTCTCCTTCTCCCTCCAGGAAACCTACATGTACCTCTACATACATGTATCTTGTTCTTGACATCCCTCATGAGAGGCCCTAGGTCTGGTTCATTGGAGCTGTAAGGGTTACTCTGCATCTCTCTCTCTCTCTCTCTCTCTCTTCCCCTTTCTCTCTCTCCACCACCCTCTCTCTCTCCTTCTCCCTCCAGGAAACCTACCTCTACATCCCTCATGAGAGGCCCTAGGTCTGGTTCATTGGAGCTGTAAGGATTTCCCTGCATCTCTCTCTCTCTTTCTCTCTCCATAAAACCTACCTCTGCATATCTTGTTCTTGACATCCCTCATGAGAGGCCCTAGGTCTGGTTCATTGGAGCTGTAAGGGTTACCCTACATCTCTCTCTCTCTCCCCCACCCACCGACTCTCAATCTCTCTCTCTCTCTCTCCCTCTCCCTCTCTCTCTCCACCCCCTCTCTCTCTNATGCTCATTACTCAGCCAGTATACATTTTCTTCCAAAATTGTTAGGCACATGTTATTTATTTGTAATCTTGAACATTCAGTGTAAGTTTCGTTTGATTCTGTGAAAATTAATTTTTCTTTTTTCACCATTACTGGAGTTTCTCTTTAAGATACCGCAATAACAAGGATAAAACCTGTAGTTTCAGAAATTGACCTCTTTGACCTTGAACATCTGATTAATTGTCTTTCAATGATGCTTCATGTACATACTGGTACTATCATTAAAGGTACCGGTAATACAAAGTTTTGGGAAATTTTGAAAATTGGCTGGGTAGTGATTCTTTACAAATTTGATATATTTGGATGCCCCTGTGGATGTATTATAAGCACTGAAAAAATTAGCCCCTAAAACAGTTCTGCTTTCGAGAAAAATTAAATTACAAAACTTACCGGTGCATGCTCCCAGTAAATTTTGATAAATTTCAAATAGGGCTTACGACCATACAATGGAAGCTGCGACCATGAAAATCTCAGAATACGTAGTTGTGATATATAATTTCAAACATAAATAGCAAATCAGTCAATTTTAGTCAAGAAACATTGTTTTATAGCTAAATCAATACCAGTCTTGAGAGCGCGCTATACAACATAAAGAGTTTATTATTCACAAATGTTTCACCCTAGACTCCATTTCAACCGCGACAACGATCACTGAAAATTGTAGGGTCGCATATGCTTCCAATATGTTCATTTGAACCAAATTCATGACCCCATACCAAAACTTTGTAATTTTAATTTTGAACCCCATATCTCTAGTGGTTCTAGAGATATCGCATTAGCATATGGCTACATCCTGTAATTTCAGAAATCAACCGCTATGGCATTTGACCCTTGACCTATTTATGCTAAATCTGATTAGATCATCTTCCTATGGTGATACATACTATCACCAAGTTTGAGCAAGATTGGCACACACTAGACGAGGTTCATTTCTTCTTTTGTACCCAATGTTATACACCTATTCAACAGTTCTACAGTATTAAAGAGTAGGTCGAGTTCTGGGAAGAGGTAAAAAATAATTTGTGAGCGTTATCATTGTTATTATGCAAGGGTGGAAGAACATCAGATTAAACATGTTCCTTGAAAAGCATGGCTCTTGAAATGCCTTCATATTCTAAATATGNTTATTCTGTGAACAGTGCTTGTAACTTTGCCAAGATTTGGCCAAATTTCTTATCATTTTGATGATTCCAGAACCTTGCAATACACACAAATACTTATATACTAGGAGATCAACCTTTTCCGATAGATCCCACATCGTTTCTTTCACAATGCAATCCCATGACCAGAACTCAACTTTATCTTTAAAGGCGATAGTGTTTAGGGGGGAGGCTGTGATCTGAATCAAACATTTTTCGCACATTGTAGGAGGGCGTTAACAACTAACATGGATGATAACTGGTTGATTATTAAACCAGGGCCCGTCTTATCGTGTGTTTGCAGTCTCTTATCTCTTATGTACATTGTTGCGATTGATATATATTGCTGATGTATTAATATCATTCTTTCATTCTGACAATTGTGTTGACCAGTGTAGTTTAATGAGATGAATTACCTTTTCCTGTATTATTTTTCTGACACTCATTGGTGTACATGTAGTAACATCCTTAAAACTTCTTTTGTATTTTCTTCTGTTCTGTGATCACATGTTATATAGTTGTCATTGTAAACTTTTTTACACTTCTTTGTTATGTATAATTCTGCTATGACATGATCTTTGTTATTGTTCAACCAATGGAAAAATAATTTCTGCTGTATGATAGATGAATCGATTAATTCAAATTAATTCAATTAAATAATTAGTTTACATATTGTGTATTGTACCCTGCCTTGCTTTTTCCAGAAGAAAAAAATGGGTTGATAACAGGTTTAAAGCAGGTGGTTGATGTACTGATAACACTATAAAACTCTCACACTTGTGTTTACCAGTACTGTATAAAGCAGTATCAAACCTTCAACCATATCAAATAGTGAGATAAACCTAAGCAAAGGATGTACTACAAAAATTGGTAAGCATGCATCAATATTCCATATGGTTATTTAATTCTCCGATATATTAAATATCATTGAACTTCATTTTGATTCATTTGTAGAAACAATTGTATTCCTTTGATTAAAACATAATAATTGGACATAAATGCCATGTACGTCCATGGAATTTTGCACTACATAGATGTGTAATCCTATGACATTCTCACAAAATCTGGTACATGTTTTCTTTGGGTTTAAAAGGTATCCTACAAATGATACGTACTTACATGTACAAAGAGATGCATTCAGGCCTTGGAAGCCCTTCATCAGTGACAATTTTTTTTTTTAACTACCGATGTGTATGTCAATATTTCTGGGCAAAAGAAAAAGGGTATATTATTGTGTCATGTGTGTTTTCATTGTAAAATCAAAATAATTAATAAAATGTGATTTACTTTTTTAGACTGGTTATTCCATGCTACTAAACAAAGCGGTATTGGAAACTACTCAGTATCTTTGTAAAATTTGGTGGAAACATATCAGCGACCAAACTTCACTAAACAAAGAAACTTATAGAACTACACTGTTTTTACTTTGTTACCAATTCTCAAGGGCCAATGTTAGAAGGCATTTAATCTTCTACAGAAAAGAATCCTGGTGACACATTCCGTACCAATTGGAGTATATTGCAGCTAGAGCATCAAACCACTTCCAAAGATTTCTGTAAAACAGGATTGGATCATTCCTACATTTTGATTGTAAAGGCATTTACTTCAATTGCAAAGCATAACATCCCTCCCAGGAGCAGATGTATCAACATCAGAAGCAACACATTACTTTTTACGCCGAATGGAACAGGTATTATTGTTATACATGTACTACATACACGCCGTACTAAGGACCTTGCAGACATACATTGAAGTTGTATACATGCACATTGTACAAGAAACAAGCAAAACCGAGCTGTGGAAACTGTGTAATCCCGGACTGAAACATTTTAAATATTAAATTGTGTCATGCAAGTCTACTGGGGATTTTATTGCAAAGAAGAAAAATAATATCGAGAACATATTACAAAGTAGCAAAGTATCAATATGTTTTTATCTGTTTCGTAACAGGTATAACTATTTTTCAGTTCAATATTTTAAAGAAATATGGGTTTGCATTTTTATGTTGTAATTCGTGAAGCATGATGAGTATGATTAATGTCAGAGTATATATCTTGCTGAAATGAATTACATCTTCTATTTCAAAGATTATAAATGTTATTATATAAGTTATAAATGTGTAAAACAAAAGTAACACATAATTTGTATATTTTTATGTTCATGTTCTGACATACATGTATTAAATGTTTTAAGATAAACAAAAAACTGTGTAACATATTGATCAAAACAGAAACTTTTTACTTGGAAGAGTATTCGCATGTCCATAAGTCAGTTCTATTTGTTAGCTCAAAACTTGAATTAAAAAAAAAAAATTTCTGTCCAGTGTTTTTCATCAGCTCTATCAAGTCTCAAGCTCCTGAAGAAAATGAGCCTTTTCCTAATCTTTACTTTGTTGATTATATTCAGCAAATACACCGGTTATAATTCAAAAGTGATATATATCCAAGAAGGTAGGGTGGCAAAGCTTACTTTCCACTATCCATGTAATGGTACAGAAGTTACATTAAGGCATGGATATCAAGCACCATTTTACAATTCTGCAAATCCTGATTCTAGCTCGTTGCCTCCCAATAAATTTGTACTGCCTGTCAATCAGAATAGAAGTGGGATTGAAAAGTGCTCAATCCATCTAACTATTGATCCTGTTTCAAGAGATGATGTAGGTACATATATTCTCACTGTTTATAAGAATGGTGTCATGCTGCCTGAGTACCCCAGAATTGGTTTACATGTAAATTATCCTCCCGGCAAGGCTTCATGTGAATCAAACAATGAATATAGTGATAGAGAGTGGGCTTCATTACAATGCACAGCTCCACTCGGAACTGTAGCAGGTCACATCATTTGCTATCAAAATGGTATGAGACTTCCTAAATTGACTCAACCAGTACAAGACAGGAAAACATTAAGACAGGTCATATTGGTTAGATTAGCAGATCCTGTATTCTGTTGTTCTTCCACATTAGACATATATACAAACGGCAGTGATTGTAAGGACTTTGCATGGGATCCTATTTTGAATATTGCATTGACAGAATTTTCGGATGCTGGTCCTGTTCCCTTATCTACACAAGATCCCACATTATCAAATGACCATACATGTACATATACAGACCCTACTCTTTCTTTCACTTCAGAAAAGGCAACAAAAATGTCCACAATCCAAGAGAAATGCGTGTGTTCCAATAGCGCACTGTATATATTAATTGGTATTTTGATTCCGGTGATCATGGTCTTAGTAGTGATGTATCATCACCAGATTAAGAAAATCAAGAAACTAAACACACAACTGCCTGCCAGGAATGGTTCTAAAATCTAATGTATAATTTTACTGATCATTATTATATTATTCAGTGATGTTCACTCGTGATGTGATAGCAAGACGTATTGGCTGTTGAAAGAGAGTTAGCCATATGTATAAACACTGTGAAACAGAGACAAGTAAAGTAATATTCTGATTTTGTGCAATACTCTTATCTTTGTGTAATTTTGTGTAAATCAGAGTGTGAGAAAACTACATTGTAGAACATTTGGTATTTCAATTTTGATAATGTATATATGATATTAGTGGTTTTTACATGTGCTGTAATAGCAAGATGTACATGACTGTTATAAAAAGGGAGGTGTTGTTTCAACCTTTTCATTGTATGTATATATACACACACACACACTGTATTATATCATATTTTTTTGCATTATTCTTTTTTTCTACAATGTTCTATTTTTGTGCAGTATTCTATCTTTTTGCAATAGACTATTTTCGTAAATTTCTCTATTTCTCCGCAACATTTTCAATTTCAGTGTTATATTCAAATTTTGTGCAATATTTAGTTTCTGGTTAAAGATAAAGTTGAGTTCTGGTCATGCGATTGCATTGTCAAAGAAACATTGTGGAATCAATCAGAAAAGGTTGATCATCTAGCATATAAGTATTGGTGTGTACTGCAAGGTTCTGGAATCATTAAAATGATCAGAAATTTGACCCAGTCTTGGAAAAGTTACAAGCACTCCACACAGAAAGATGTGTGTGGGACTACACAACCATGTAGCATAAAAATCTGTCCCGATTTTTATGATGTAACATGCCATTTTAGAATATCAAGGCATTTGAAGAGCCATGGTTTTCAGGGAACATTTTTTATCTGATGTTTTTCCACCCTTGCATTATAACAATGATAATGCTCACAAATTATTTTTCACCTCTTCCCAGAACTCCACCTTCTCTTTAAACCATTTTATCTACAATCTTTTATTTTGGTTTCAAAACATTTCTTTGTTTCTCACATGTTTGTATGCATGTTTATACTGCTTGCAGGTAATTCGTAGTATTCAGAGATTTCTGTTTCAACGTGTTCAGATGTATACACATTGTATTACAAGCATAGCAATATTCCATTTTGTGCAATACACTGTATTCTATTTTTGTGCAATACTTTCAATTTTGTGTGACATCATTTTATCTATAGTATCTTACTTTCTTTTGACAAATATTTCTTGGTTTTTCACATGTTATACTGCTTGCATGCAATGCAGAGTATTGTTAAATTTTTAAAAGGGGTCAATATTTGTTTTGCATTATTCTAATGTATCTACATGTATGGGATAGAACAAAACTCCTCATTAGCTTCTCCTGAAATCTGTGTATATTTGAAATAATTAAATACTTAGTGATAAGCTTTTTTTTTAAAAATACATTATTATTATGATCTAATTTTTTAAAATTTTAAAACATTTTGTAGGCCAACCATCTGGTACTGTGGCAGAGTCAAAGCATGCAGATTCAATTTTGTATTACATTGTAAGAGTGGGTAAATTTCTTTTTAAACTTCTTCTCATTAAAAGTATACTTCATTGTTTAATGTTACTTATCAAATATTCATTTGAATCTTGCCTTTTAAGAATAATAAATTGTTTCTTTTATAGCGCTATATCCAGTTTACAACTGATCGAAGCGCTTTACAAAACAAATACATCAATGAATTAAAACTCAACAATGCTAGAAAATGTAATGCAGTTTATTACAATGTAAATAGGTGTGTTTTTAGATGTTTATTACATACTTCCATTGACATACTACAGCGTAATTCACAAGGTAACCTATTCCATGTAACCGGACCACTGTAGTGGAAACTTCGCTCACCTACATGTATCTTTGATTTTAATCTAGGCACATTACATTTCTCTTCAATTTCAAGTGCAAATATATTTTGGGTTATTTCCTTGCCTGTAAGTTTTTAACAAAAAATTTACAGCACAGTTTTCTAATAATGAAGAATAGGTTCCATTACACCTGTACAGCTCTAGTCAGGACTGTAGCAGGTCAGATCATTTGCAATGAAAACTTTCTTCCTTGACTCAAACAATAGAAAACAGAGAAAGTAAGTCCAGTATTATTGGTTAGATTAGCATACCTTGTGTATTGCTGTTCAAATATTTCAAAACATTACACTGACACGATTTGAATGTAAAACCTGCCTTCTGTTGCAGCTTTCCTGAGGTGATGCTAAACAAAATTTCTCAACAAGGTTTTAGAAATACTTTGAAAGTAAATAATGAAATGTCTTGTTTCTTTGTTTGTTTAATTGTTTTAAACTTCTATTATAATATGTATGTGTTGGTCGTTTCATTAAACATATTTTTCTTGCAATTACCACACAGTCTTTTTTTTTAACTGTGATCACTGAATCGAATTACTAAAAAAAAGTAATCCGGCAATCCGGGCTCGAAACCAAGGCAATGCACTTAGTGGCCTTAGGTAAGGCATTAATCCTCATTACCAGGTCTCTCGGAGAGGACCTAAAGCTGTCAACTGTCTGGTTGCTTACTAACAAACATTTATGCTTTCATAGCAGTCAGGTAAAATAACGACAACTACCACTACTACAGGTGTACTAGTATTTTTATTATTACAATATGCAATGTTCAACATGAGGGAAGGACTGATCTCATTTGATTATCAATGGCAAGCCATACATTACATTTGCTAAAGCAACATCGGATTTGGCATTTCTTTTGGCAATGAAACATGTGTAGGGTTAGGGTAAGGTTAGGAGTTGCAATTGAGTTTTATATTAAGTTTTGAGTATTAAGGTACAACGTGCTGGGTACGAGTGAGAAGTTGGAGTTCCAATTTGTTTAGGAAGTTGAAAGCGGAGAAACAGGAGCATGTGTCATACAATCCAGTATTCATCTATGTCTGTCTGTCTGTCTGTCTGGCTGCTGTCTGTCTGTCTGTCTGTCTCTCCCTCCTTCCCCCTCTCTCTCTCTACACAAAACCTACCCCTATCTATCTTGTTCTTGACATCCCTCATGAGGGGTCCTAGGTCTGGTTCATTGGAGCTGTAAGGGTTACCCTGCATCTCTCTCATTCTCTCTCCTGTCCCAACTCTCTCTCCTTCCC
>BEXV01001704.1:0-17042 GCA_003118195.1 Hemicentrotus pulcherrimus
TGACCACAGTTTAGTTTCATGAAATGCGCTGCCCATCATGCCCATACTAGATCTACTCCATAGCTCGAGCTCCAAGAGCTAGGTAACTGGCAAGAGAGCCTAAAGTTAGCACTAATTATGAATCATGTCAATTGTCAAATTGGAAATGGAAATGTTTTTAATGATATTGTATTCCAGAGAGCCTTAGGAGCCCACAGAGAGGTTTTTGTTAATGTATAGACTATATCTATTTTGAATATGTTTTTTTATTTTCTTTTCTTTTCTTTTTATTTTAGTCACTCTTGCTAAGGCAGATCAGAGATATGCACAAATGGGTGAGTGCTTTTTTTTATTTTTGGGGAAGAGTTAATCTTACTGCAGAATTCTTAAATATTTCTTTGTACTATCCTGTTTAACAATGTTAAATCTGAGATACACGGCCCTACATGTTATCAGTGTCTGTGATATGGTGTAGTCTAATATTGAAGCCCTAAACAAAAAAGTGCTTCAAAATGATCAAAAAGTGCCTAAAAAAAGTAAAAATCTTTGAGTGACCGGTTTTACCATACTCGTTTTCCCCAATAGACTGTAGTGTTATGAAAACCGTTAGGCAAATGGTTTTCAAAATTTGTAATTTCAATCATAAATATCTTGATAATCAGACAGGCGATCGGTTTGTAAAAGTTATGGAGTTCCTGACTGACCTAAAGTAAAGAATCATAATTATCATTGCAGCATGAGCTACAATGTATATCCAGGATTTTGTTTCTGAATCTAAGACAAAGTTAGCAGATCCCCTTAAACAAACATCCATTTTTATGAGAATTGTATGTTAACCTTGTATTTGGTGTTTTCAAATAAAATGAAATGATAAAGCAATTATCATAGTGATGATTTTGTTAACCTTTATGTGCAGTAGGACACACTTACAATGTTCATATTGACAACCTCTCAGTCTCAGCTCAAACTATCATGACATGAGATGTTATTCAGAAGAATAAATTTAGAAGTACATTAAAACTTTCTGTATAGTAATGTTTAGGATTTAATCAGGAATTGCTATAATTTTATTTCCATTTTCCCCAGTATTCTACCTGTTGTTCTACCATGTGTTTCTTGCAATGTTTTGTTGGTCTTACTGGCAAACAGTCTTCACACCACTCAGAGTTATACCAGATCGAGTAAGTGTACACTGAGATTTTGAATATACTTGATGACTTTCTTCAGTTCAGTTGAAAGGATTGTTTTTCTGAATTTATTGATCAGTCAGTTTGACTCATTTCACTTTTCTAGAGCATACTCCCATGGATCATAATGTTAAGAGAATATATTTTTGTTATCAACTTTGTGAAGATCAATCCTCCAGAAGGAAGTATTACTGAAAACAAATTTTGGTTGCACGTCAGTTCACAAACAAAAGAAATATTGAATCCATTACTCACTTAATGTGTATTGAAAATGTTGTTAACAATGTTGGACAATAGCTTTAAATAATGTACAATTTTAACTACCGGTATACCGTACTTAAAAATCCAATGGAATACAAGTAGAAATCATACACACATGACTATATATGGAGTAGTGCCCCATGCAACACTAATTTAGTCTCACCATTTACATGTATTTCATCCGAAAATAAAAATGACTTGATATGATATTCGCTACTGTAGGTGATACCAGGAAGTCAAAAGTAAACTAAAATAATAACAAATAATGTTGAATAAGCAGAACAATGAAGATGGAAATATTCAGTAGTCAATTGTGTGATTATAATAACAAAAAGGTTTATCATTTGTTGTGGTCAACATTTCATAGAATCACTCATAAGTCAAATGATCTTGGGTATAGCAATGCAAAAGATTTAGAATTGATGATACTGTAGGCTTGTCTGTTATACTGTTCAGTATGCTTTTAATTGTCCTCCTTATTTATCAATACGGCACTCATGGGAAACTAAATTATGTGTCTTTATGAAGTCATCTAAGGTACTCAAAAATAGTAAACAATCCTAGTTGAATTGATTGTGTTTCATACGTTGGCATTTGTTTTATGTGTATTTGAGTACAATACATCTACATGTATATGTTGTGACCCCAATTTTGATATAGATTAATTACCTTCTCTATTTAAAGACACTTCATTTCATATGCATTTCTCGGTAATCCTTAATGATAAAAGTAGGATACTATCACATGATCTTGTAGCTTCCCTTTTGTGTATTGAAACAGGATGTGGTACATGGTGTAATATACATGTACATCATAGTTACTACTGTTTGAAGTTCTGCTATAATATAAGTTGGGAGTTTCATTTTCCTTGAGATTGTGCTACATGTACATGTACATGTTAATATTTTTTTTAAATACAGACTCTTAACATTTGGGAAGCACTACTAATAACATTGCATGTGAGTTCTCTTCTTAATGTCTAAATTAATCTTAGCTGAATTTTTGCCACATTGTCCATGATAACATGAAAGTCATTGTTCCCTTGATTGTGATAATATTGTAGTAAATTTAATGTTATGTTATATTTCTTGTGCTGCATAGTTCTTCTTGAGTAGCTCAGAATTACATCGTTTTGAGAGTGAAGACCGAACAGAAAATCAAGTTGAGATTCTTCGTGAAATATGTCGAGAAAAGAGGTTACCCGTCTATACAAGGACATATGGAGGAGGTAAGTCCTGTCTTTAGTAGATTACTAACTTTTACTTATTATTCAGGGAGTCTTTTATTGTATCAAATAGCTTAATTACTCAAGGATGGTTTTATGTGAAGACAGGTAGAAAAAGACTATTCAGTAAAAAATGAGCACACTACACATAATTAATGTCATTACATCAGATTCATAAGAAACAATACTGTAATGGTTGCTTTGTTTTTTTTTTGTTGGGGGGGGGAGAGGGTCTTGACATTTTTTACCTTGGTAAGGCTTGTAACCCATATTTATGTTTCATTCAGTGTACTAGAGTTTAATAGGTAGAAATTGATCATAATTCAAGTGAAAGGTAACATTTCATTCAGAGAAAAATAACAAAAGGTTTGTAGTAGTAGTTGGTTGCTTGTGAAATACAAGGACAAAATGTTAACCATGCTTTATTCTGTGCATGAATATTAGGGAACGTATTGCTTGATTTGGATACAAATGTTACACAGGTTTGAGTGGGTCGGTAGGAATTGTGTGCACAAGGTACCTGAAATGATTTGAACTGAACCGAACCAAACCAAAAAGGTTTCAGACCGAATTCAAGGGTACCGCGTGCACACAATTCCAACGACCCACAAATTAAACCTGTGCATCAACTGTTTTATAAAATGGGGCAAAAAATAACTTCAAAATTAAAAAATATGTTATTTCACAGATTTATCGGCTGCATCGCAAAATCATGTTTCCGGTTATTACAGAACGCATGATTTTCCCAAAGCCATGCATCTGGTAAATACCCGAAAGCATAATTTTAGAATTTGCATAACCTGCCTGTTGTTAGTGCGAGGGATGCAAACCAATTTAATTACTGTCCTTAACATATAACTTCAAAAAATACCGGTATATGTAAATATACACTTTTATTTTTTTTTATTCAAAAAAAGGGATATCTGTGGTATCAATTCCCGATATCGTGTCGATTTTTCGTACAGCCAGTAAACAAATCTAAACAGTAATTGACTAATCAGATTGCAGGGATTCTTCTACTCATTTCATTCAACAACAAAAATTCACAGTATGGGTAGGATAAGTTTTATAATAATATCTGAAACAAATAACAATATTTTCCTTGTATATATGTCATTCACATGTCAGTGATCTTTGCAACTTGTTTATTTCAATTATTTTCTGTAGGTATGAGATTCTGCAACAGTTGCAAAGCAATCAAGCCAGATAGATGTCACCATTGTTCAGTATGTAACAAGTAAGTTGTTGATTTAAAAACACCATCTCCATCTTGTGGTATTGGCCTCCCCAGACATGTCTGAATGATAGAATCCATATTAACCCATAGGCTATGGGAACAAGGTAGTCCCTCTACTAAGCCTATAGGAATGAGACGGATCAGTAGTCAATGCTAACCCTCCCTCCCTCCTTGTTGTCACATGTCATTGACCAGGGGCTCGTCTTTCATAATCGTGTGTTGACTGTTCATTACATGTATGACTTTTCCATAAGCTACACCATCTTAAGAGAGATAGGCAGGATGCTCATTTATATCTGCTATTCTTCCAGTTTTATGATCATTCAAACACAAAGGTAAATATGTTGTTAAAGTGTTTATCGCTTACTAAGTGTAGTCCTTGGGAAACGATCTCATTTAGAACCTCCTCACCAAGCTTGTTCAATTTGAGCTCTATTTCCTTAAAGCAAATATCCAAAATTCTATTGTTAAGCACAGGAATCCTTATTTACTGTAGTATTGTAGTTATGATCAGATTGCAGTGATCATGATGTAACATATTCTTTTTTCTTTTGTATTACAGGTGCATTTTGAAGATGGACCATCACTGTCCATGGGTGAACAACTGTGTAGGCTACGCTAACTACAAATTCTTTGTGCTCTTCCTTCTATACGCTGTCTGTTATTGTATGTATGTCGCCCTCACAGTCCTACCTTATTTCATCCAGTTCTGGTCGGTGAGTATCATTTTCTAAGACTTGATTAAATCATTCTTATGTAAGTCAGTTAATTTAAAGGGGGAGTCCAGAACTTGTTTACCTTTTGTAAAATGCAGTTATTTGGCATAATGATTTCAATGAAAAAACATATTGTGACCCAGAGAAAATGACTCTCCTTATACTCTATGTCAAGTCAACAAGTAGTCACCTGTAATTCAGAGATGCAGAACATCTTGGCAAAGTGTGCCTGCAGTGTTATTTGGCTCTTACTGTAAATATTTGAATAAAACTTCTAAATATTGTATATAAATAATTGCACAACTATGAAGTGTTAGTGTGCATGGGATTGTACAATATATCATATCTTGGATGAGTGCTTAACGTTATACAAAACGTACATGTATGTGTCCCTCTGTAGCTATGAAGATGAAGTATGTTCTACTTGGAAGGCTCTGTACAGCTGATGAAGTACATGGACAGTTGAATAAATCATTGGAGTCAAATTCATCTCATGTGGATGCCAAACATTTCTTGAGATTTTTCTTGCAGATGTAGTCAAATGATAAAAAGCTGTAAAGATGCCCTTTGAATTACTGGTGTACCGCCTATTAGCGTAGTGGTCACATGTTCTCAGAGTGCAACTGTAAACTTTCAGGAAGTGTACTGATCTTTATGACTGTGATTAGATTAAAATGAAAAATGATCAGAGAGAAATGAAATGATATGGTACAATTACTGTGATTAACATTTTTTTTAAATTGCAGATTTTAGAATCATAATATATGTGAGAAGTTATATTTATAGAAATTAACAACTAGCATAAACAATTCAAAATACATCAAAATGTTAGTGCTTTTGTATTGGACAATGGGTCAATGGTAATGTGTACCTTATAAATTGTAGCCATGGAATGATATTTGTACAGCTGTAAGGAAATATTTGTTTAATGGAATACCATTGTTCATTGTAATGCTAATATGGGCAGACCTGAGATGGCATAAACAACATTTGCAATCATTTTATTTTATTTTGAGGCTGTAATCTTTATCAATTGTATACCAATTGTGACATTTCAAAATTAAATACCAGCTAATTTTATGGTACAATAATATTTTAAGGTCAAAGTGATGTTCCTAATGTGTCTTACGTCAATAAACATTGATTGATAGCAATTTCAAAGGAATGTTCACCAATGATTTTGATGCTGGTGATACTACATGAAGGCAATTTAAAAAAAAATGTCCTCTATTTTTACCGGCAAATATGAGGCGTAGTAAACATTTTTTGATCTGCACTGTACATGTAAGTGGTAATTCCAGATTAAAGTCTTTATGGATGTATTGAAATAGAAACACAGAATTACCCAAAAATGTATCTTTAATTAACAGGACATTAGTGATCAAGGATCTTCTGGATTCCAGGTCATGTTTTTGTTTCTGTTATCGGCCGTGTTTGCCATCAGCGTTACGGCACTGTTTTGTGTCCATTGCAGACTGAGTGGTGTGAATCAGTCTACGTTAGGTAGGAATGTGTGGTGACCTAGCTACTCCTACTATTTACCGGGATTGTGGCAGTAGGTAATCTATTTATTAACAAGGTGCTCAACAGCTCAAAAACTTGTCTGATCTGGAACATACATGTAGATGGTCTGGCCTAATATAAACATAACAATGGCAAAATGTATGATCAATTCGAAATCAGATTATATTATTTAATATATGTTTTGCTAATATTGTTCAGAATTTAGGCCTACCACTGAAATATCTTGCTAGTCGGTGTGGGCTAAACATAGTCATACATGTGAACTTTGCCTGGATAGACTCCCCTAAATCATTCATTGATACATGTACGCACCATGTTAAGTAGGTATATGTTATCTACTGCCATTATTCAGGATGATCCATGTAGGTGACATTCTAGGGAACCAATCGGTCTCTCATCCATGTATTCAAACCACTGCATTAATGGCTGTGAGAAACATAGTCTTTTCACACCGTCATCTAACAGAGATGATTGTGTGGTTAATACAGTTACATCTATCAATGAAACCACATATGAAATGGTTTTCTGTCATGCAACATTAAAATGCACATATTGACTGCATGGATGAGGGACATTGTTTGTAATGTACAGTGTGGCTTGGGAGAGGGTGATCTGCATCTTATTTTATACCACTATATCCTTTACAGAGATATTTCATGCTGTTTAATGGTGTTAATGCTTTATCAAAAGTAGATAGGTTATTGGTCTGCAAAGTGATTAGAATAGATGATTTCAACCATACCCTTCCTTGAACCTTCATAGAATTTACAGCATGTCTTATTGGGTTGTAGTGGTAGAACATAAGCTAAATGCATTCCACCCTTTCCTGGTGTGTTTTTGAAACACTAACCACTTATCTAACAATATCCTTTTAATTTTGTTTTTTCTTTTGTCTTTCTTTCTCTCTCCCTGAAAAAAAAAAACTTGTGCTTAATGATCTTGGTTCTTTGCCCCTCAATGCAATGAAAATAACACTTGGCATGCTAACTCACATCCTCTATCTGCTTTAACTTATCTGCTAATTATTAATCTTACTTTCCATTTCATTATTCACATCAATCATTCACATCCATTATTCACATCCATAATTTTCACTCTTATTTATCATTCTCATGTACTCTATTCTGTGCTATTCATGATATCCCAAAACACACTGAACCAAACTCTAAATGCCCAACTTCTTTTCTCATCTCCACCTATTCATCGTTTTGTCATCTAATCTCATTATTCTACTAAAACCTTCATATGATACCTCCAACGTCTTACTATCTCTTTCTTTCTGCTCTCTTTATGTTGAATATGTCCATGATACCTTACTTCTTGTACACAAACCTTTACATTTCACTGTCTTTTATTTATCTACAATGTATGCCATTGTCCTCATCTCATTATGCATATATTTTATCCCCTTCAACTTCTTCTTGTAATTCTGTATGGACTTGCATGCCTCTTCCTAATTACTATCTAACATGGTGCTAACCTTCACTTCTATCACATGACCCTTCACCTCTATCACATGACCCTTCACTCTCCATCCATACCTACCTATCTATCTATACTGGCTTCTTCTCTCCCTCCCTTGCCATCATACCTATGCTTGACCCATATACATGTACCCAGGGCGGCCTGTCAAACGAGAGTGGACGTTTTCATATCCTCTTCCTGTTCTTTGCGGCGGTCATGTTTGGTATTAGCACCTCAGTGCTCTGCTGTATGCACACCCATCTCAGTCTCACCAATCGCAGCACCCTGGGTAAGCTTCTACAGGTCTAACTACAAAGTATAGCATCTTCTTGATCTGATCCTCCTGGGCCAGATAGCCCACTTTAATCGTCAGTTGAGCCAATAAAACATGCAGCAAACCATATTCTCTCAGAAAATATATCGGCTCACTAATTACAACTAGACCACAGAAGCAGCCATCTGAAATATTTCTCAAATATAATAGGGTGCTTTTTCAGTGTAGAAATGGTCAAATACGCAACGAGTTACCATAGAGATTTTCAATACGGTTATTAGCTGTTTTAATATTTGAATTTGGATATTTAAAGCTCTTCTTCCTTTCAACAAATGGAATATTCTGCCAATCGACCAAAAAGAATAGGAATAATGTATTGATCTTTATAATGCTAGGAACCTTGTGAAAAGTTAGAATTGAAATCTTTGTTGGTCCGGAAAAATATTTCATTTTATTTAAATAGACACTTTCCTAATTCATTAGTTTCAAAATGAATGTATTTTATTCATTAAATTTTATCAAAAGACATTGAAACACCTTGTCATGTCTGTCAAATGATACAAATGTAGGACCATGTATTGTTTTGTCAAAGTAAATATAAAGTCTGAAGAAATATCATAAGACCTAAAAATAGAAAGGAAAAGCCCTGGTGTAAAGGTGCTATTTCTATTGATTGGCATGCAATGTGGTTAACTGTCTTAAGTGAACATTAACTCACATCTATGTTATTTAAGGAGTCAGTACTGTATATCTAGTATGTAAAGTCTGTTCTAACTCAGAACACAACGGATGCTTCAATTTGTTCACTACATGCATAAGCATCATGAGACTTTCTACTCTTTATTCCTCTGTCTACTCTTTATTCCTCTGTCCTTGCGCAAGTCTTTATTTCATCCAAGTCTTCCACAAATAGATATGATACACTTTATGAATTTTATACCATTTGTAGCTACTTACCTTAATGTGGCACTGTGAAAGATTCTTGAGAGTTAGATTGGGTATTGGACAGGTATGATATCAAATGAAAAGGAAATTAAAGGAATTGGTGAAATAGTCTTAACCTCAAACGACACTGCTACTATTTGACAGCCATGCATGATAGAACTTTTATTTTATCTGCATGTTTTGTTTTGTTTTATGCTGGTAGAAACCATTGCTCTAGCCTCCCTCCTGCATGATTAGCATGAAATAAAATTTATTGCGGGCATGGAGTTTGTTTTCTTCTCTGATCTGGTATTTCATATTTTTGTTTGCTTACAAGAGGTTAGGAATCATTTTCTTTCAATTATATCCCCATTTTATAATGATTAACAAAATGCTTTATTTTTCCTTTTCTCATTTGCCTAATTGACTTCTCTATATCCATGATCATCAACATACATTTACTGTTCATTGTCATGTCTTTGTTCTGAGGGAAACTTTGATAAACTGAAGTGTATTTTTCCTTCATGTTCTTATGTTTCAACATATATATTGTACTAATGATGCTGTGTTAATCTTCAATTCATTACTGCACTTAATAACAAATGCACTTAGACTAACTACATGTACTTCCAATATATCTTGTTCAAGTTTGCATTGTCATCATTAATGCAAAACTGACTCTATATATTTGGACTTCATGAGTGCCCATATATCTATCAACATATCTAATATCTACAAGGTTAATTTATTCATGATTTTAACGATGTTTTGTTTTATTTGTGAAGAATCTTTCCGTGCTCCTGTGTTCCGCCATGGACCAGACAAGGATGGGTTTAGTCAAGGCAGCTTTGATGATAACTTCAAAGAAGTGTTTGGAGATAAGAAACTTTACTGGCTCCTACCTATGTTCACAAGGTATGTATTCACATTCTACTAAATAAAGAAGGATATAAAAGTTTAGTTTTATTGATTGATCTGTTGTGGTAATTATTGCTATTTTAGTTCCAATCCGTGAATTACATTTCATTCCGTTTGCAGCAAAGGTAATAGTTTTGTGTATGAGTACACTGCAAGGAACATTCAGTGCTAGTGTCTTATGGTTCTGTGCTGTCAGAATTTGATGCTTGTAATTCACTCTGCATGATGACTTGTTATTCAGTACTATTGTTCTATTTACAGCAAATTGAATGGTGTAGTGTATCCATTACAGTGTAAGGAGATTCAGTGCTAGTGTTTGATGATCCAATACTAGTTAACCAGTGCTAATGTTCTATTTACAGCAAATTGAATGGTGTAGGGTATCCATTACAGTGTAAGGAGATTCAGTGCTAGTGTTTGATGATCCGATACTAGTTAACCAATGATACTGTTCTATTTACAGCAAAGGGGATGGTGTAGTGTAAGGATGATTCAGTGCTAGTGTTTGATGGTTCAATACTTGTTAACCAATGCTAATGTTCTATTTACAGCAGAGGGGATGGTGTAGTGTAAGGGTGATTCAGTGCTAGTGTTTGATGGTTCAATACTTGTTAACCAATGCTAATGTTCTATTTACAGCAAAGGGGGTGGTGTAGTGTAAGGATGATTCAGTGCTAGTGTTTGATGGTTCAATACTTGTTAACCAATGCTAATGTTCTATTTACAGCAAAGGGGGTGGTGTAGTGTAAGGATGATTCAGTGCTAGTGTTTGATGGTTCAATACTTGTTAACCAATGCTAATGTTCTATTTACAGCAAAGGGGGTGGTGTAGTGTAAGGATGATTCAGTGCTAGTGTTTGATGGTTCAATACTTGTTAACCAATGATAATATTCTATTTACAGCAAAGGGGATGGTGTAGTGTAAGGATGATTCAGTGCTAGTGTTTGATGGTTCAATACTTGTTAACCAATGATAATGTTCTATTTACAGCAAAGGGGATGGTGTAGTGTAAGGATGATTCAGTGCTAGTGTTTGATGATTCAATACTTGTTAACCAATGATAATGTTCTATTTACAGCAAAGGGGATGGTGTAGTGTAAGGATGATTCAGTGCTAGTGTTTGATGATTCAATACTTGTTAACCAATGATAATGTTCTATTTACAGCAAAGGGGATGGTGTAGTGTAAGGATGATTCAGTGCTAGTGTTTGATGAATCAAATAACCAATGATAATGTTCTATTTACAGCAAAGGGGATGGTGTAGTGTACCCCGTACAGTGTAAGGAGATCCAGTGCTAGTGTTTGATGATTCAATACTTGTTTACCAATGATATTGTTCTATTTACAGCAAAGGGGGATGGTGTAGTGTATCCAGTACAGTGTAAGGAGATCCAGTGCTAGTGTTTGATGATTCAATACTTGTTAACCAATGATATTGTTCTATTTACAGCAAAGGGGATGGTGTAGTGTATCCAGTAAAGTGTAAGGAGATCCAGTGCTAGTGTTTGATGATTCAATACTTGTTAACCAATGATAATGTTCTATTTACAGCAAAGGGGATGGTGTAGTGTATCCAGTACAGTGTAAGGATGATGATTCAGACAGACTTTTGGATGATGGTGTAGAGAGTGATGTACTCAGTGGAATGGAAGAAGAAACAGGACAAGGAGATTCAAGTAAGAATTATCTCAAGAGTTGTATTTTATTTTTAAATATAGAAGTATAAAGAAGACTTAAATCCTACCTCTAATTAGTCTTTAGTAGTCTATTTAGATCTTAACTGGCATAAAGGAAGGCTGCACACTAGCTTTTTTTGAAAAGTTCTGATACATTCTTTGTAGTGTTGGTATGTATGAGCTCTATATTAGAACAATTATTGAAACTTTAAAAGTATTTTAATAGATGAGTCAACATGAATGTTCACATGTTGCATTGGTTTTTTGTCTCGCCTACGTAGCAAAAAAGCGATGCATAGGTGCCGCTTTTCCGGCGAAGTCGGCGTCAACATCAAAAACTTAACCTAAGGTTAAGTTTTTGAATTTTCAATATAATTTTGAAAGTATAAGTTCTTAGTCAATAAAACTTAGACACTATAGAAACTATATGGTTGTCAAGTATCCCCAATCATGTGAGTAGAATTTCAGGTCACAAAGTCAAGGTCATAGGTCATTTCACGTCAACAGACTTAGAAAAAAATAAAGAAAAAAACCAAAAAAATAACCTAAGGTTAAGTTTTTGGATTTTTGATTTAATTTTGAAAGTATAAGTTCTTAGTCAATGAAACTTGGACTACAGGGTTATCAAGTATTCCCAATCATGTGAATAGTATTTCAGGTCACTAAGTTAGGGTAAAAGGTCATTTTAGGTCAACAAACTTAGACTTTGTTGTGGCATCAACATAAAGATTTTGAATTTTTAGCATATTTTCAAAATTGTTTATTCAAATTCCATGAAACTTGTTCCCAAGGGTTATCAAGTATCACAAATCATATGACACAAATTTCAAGTAACAAGGTCAAAGGACAGTAGACTTGGATTATGTTTTCACAACTTAATATGAGAAATAATAAATCATTTTTAAAAATTAATTTGTTCATATTTCATTCAAGTTATCGATCGTGGTACAATTAATAGTAAATAGTTCTTCTGTTAATTCTTAGTCAATATTCACTTCAAAATGTGATTATATTCAGAGGATTTCATTTTGGGGAGCCTGCTTATGGGCCACCCTGCCTATAAATGATGTTCCAACCTCAATTTTTCATCATATCAAATTGCGTGATGCAGGCGAGACTGCCGAGAGCGTTTCCCTTGTTTTAAAGATTTACTCCACCTCGACTATTCAATGTGTCTAGTTACTTTAATGCTTTCAATACACAGCACTGGTTTTTTACTCCATCTCATCAATATTTCTAGTTTGATAACTTTACCACTATACTATCCTTTCAGTCAATGGAGATCTGCATGGCAGCATTAGCGCAACAGCAGGAGCTACATATAACACCATCAACACCAACAATCAGCATGTAACTATTCAGTTGGAAGGAACGAATGGAGATGCAGGTATGCCATGATTCATTCCACAACCAAAGGGGTGAGGAGAGCTTCCCGTTACCTTGACATCCCCCCACCACAACCACCACCAGCCCCCGCCGCCAGCCCCCCCATAAGGATGATTCAGTGCTAGTGTTTGATGGTTCAATACTTGTTAACCAATGCTAATATTCTATTTACAGCAGAGGGGATGGTGTAGTGTAAGGGTGATTCAGNTATCATTCTTAAATAAATAGTTGATACCAGGATTAGGCTACATATTAGAAATGGACTAAGATACATTAGGATTATAAAAAACACATGTGGTTAGACCTGAATTTGAAGTCAACTTTGGATTTGGGATTGTACAGTGGTGTCGAAAGTATGTATAGAATACAAAATTTGGCTAGAAAATGAAAGAATTTAAACTGGTATATCAAATTACATTCTACTCATACACATGGTCACAAATAAAACCATAGGCTTTTGAAATGAACATGAAGTCAAAATGTTGTACACATTCAACTATAGAATGAGCCTGACAATCTGTCTTTCTTTGTTTGGTCTCAGGTCCAGGTAATATCAACCTTGGAGCAGACATTGAATCAGGAAAATAAAGATTGAAGCATCACAAAAGGGCCTTACTACCACCATCATCATGGCAGCTTGAACAAACAAAACATTGTTTGACTTACAGGGTGCAATCTATGACCAATACTTGTTTTGCTTCTCTTTGATCAAATATCATTTACACTCATAGAATCCTGTAATTAGATTTGAATTGTAGTGTGGGGAAATGGTATGGCATGGCATTTTTTTTAAAACAGAAATGTGACCATTTTGAGAAACAGCTCTTTGTTGTTTCCACTTGTTTTAGTTTGTTTTACCTTAGTATAAAGAAAGGACATGGGATTAATTTTTGTAGCTGGCAATTTCTTTACTTTCATTGATTGGTCTTATATCTGTCTTGTATGTGTGATTAATGTAAAATTGTATGAAGATTATTATCTAATACAAATGTGAAACTAGAAATCTTGTTCAAAGAGAACTAAAGCTTTGATATTGTCAGGCCTCTTACAATTATTAAACATATTTGAGATGTAAGGATAGTGAGAGCATGAATGTAAAGAAATTTCAAAAGCATGTTGGAATTGGTATTTAACTCTGCCTTTTCTGTATATATGGTATAGAGTATGTTATATTAGTACTAGTATTTTTACAAAGAAGGAGGGTTGATAAATGAAGAGATATTTTGATAGGAGAATGACAACTTTAAAAAGAGTATTTTTAAGAAAACCCAAGGATGAGATGTTTTATAGATATGAAAGTGAAAGATATTTTTCTTCACCTCCTTCATTTGTATCAATCCTTCCCTCTCTTGCTCTCTCTCTCTCTCTCTCTCTCTCTCTCTCTTTCACATCTTTCTCTTCATTCTAATATCCAGTAGACCTGTAGAAAGAGTAAATCATTAAAAAAAAAAAACTCTGATAAATTGTTTAAAAAATTGAATTTTTAGTACCAGGTAAAAAAAAAAAATTATGAATTTATTTGTGCTGTAAAATAACTACGCCTCAATATCATAATACTTGGCATAACAGAAATAAAAGATTCATGCCACAAAAAATGCCACAAAAAATGATCATATTTGATTGTGTTTGTACAACTATTAGTGACTTGTCCATATACAACTTTTGAAATGATATTCCTACTGTGTCAATGTATACATGTATATAAGGGAAAGTGGAATTAGCATTGTATCGAGCCATAGAGAAAGACAAAAGTTATTTGTAAAATTGTTGAGAAGAGAGATTGTCAATGAACAAACATTTGAATTGTATAAAATGTACATACAGTATACACTATATTCTCATGTAGTATGTCGGTACAAATATGATTTGCAATCGGTGCAATTAATTTTGCATGAGACCTCATTTCACTTTATGCAGAAAAACATCTAATCACGTGCTGATGCATGTAATTATGTGCATGGGCTGATCACATACGGCTTCACTATCTACTTTATATGTTGTTACCATCAATTTGTCTTGATACACGACATTATGTTAGAAGCCTTATATTATAGTGGAGTGGAGTACTTATTAAATTTTGTTTTACTAGAAAGTGTTTCTTTGTGCAAGTCCACATACTTTAAGTATTTATTTATATATTACTACGTTGCACTTTGATAAAACTACATATGCAATTCAATGCTATAATAGTATTTAGAAGTTTGTAAGCATGACATTCTAGTGATGTACAAGATTACTAAAAACAGAACTCTGTGTGATAAACATTAGATAATCTTGATTTTAAGCACTTCCAAATTATGGCTCGAAAATTGGATTCGACTTTGCCAAATGTGTAACTGTAGAACTAGTAATCATGGAAGTGTTTTTGTTATATTGCTAAGAAATATTGCCTCATTGTATAAGGATGTTTGTCCTAGCTCATAAGGTTTCTCTGAAGTCTGAATGCATACACTTCATATCTTATTTACAAGCCATAACTCTGTTATTATCTAACATCTAGATTGCTCCAATGGTTTTATGTATGAATGCAGCAAAAGGAATTATTTTGAATTATTGCTGAATGTAAGCTAAAGTTCTGTAGATGGATGGCTCAATTTGATATACATGTGCATTATGTAAAGTGAGTGTAGTGGGTACAGTGTGTATGTGTATGTATATGTCTTATTGATGGATTGAGGTTCATTTATTTGATTTGTTTGTAATTAAAGTGGATTTGTATTCTTGAATCTAGTTATGTCATGACAATGTTCAAAGAAAATTTGAATAGGGAGTGTAGCTCTACATCTAATTAATAGATTGGCTTTGACCGACCGTATTGAAATATTGAACTGTACACTAAGTGTTTTACTGCCTTAATTTAAAACTCATCAATGTTTAACCAAGATTCATCTATTTTGTCTGTGATACAATGATATTAAGAATAGTTGTAAGCTTTATTATGACTGTTTGAAAGTTCGAAGGAGGGTGTAGTTCTTAGTGTACACAATGCCTTTATGTCAGTGTACTATATACCACTCAAACAGGAATGACAATGTATCGTCTGAGTGTGGTTTAATAGGAAATTGTAAAATAACATTTCAAACTTGTATATGTATGTATTGGAAGTCAAAGTGGGTCTCATCTTAAAGTAGCAAGATCTAGTAATGCATTAAAACACCAATAGGCAGATTTATTTTCTCTGTTTTACCTTTTTTCAGCTGAGTATTTACCCAAAAAAAACATGTCACTTTTGTTGATAATTTTTGCACAAAAGAAGTTTGCTTAATATTAGTTGGTTCATATAATTTCTTTGCTCTTCCTCGAGCTGACAATTCTATGACTATTCACTTGTGGATATCTAATCATTCTCTAAGCCACATTTAACTCACTGATACTTTCAATGGGATATTGCCATCCATTTGTTTTTATATTTTGAGATGTTTGACAGGTACTATTATCTTTTGAAAGTAAATACTGAACAATGACTCCAAATTGTGATGAAAAGTGCATGTAACCTTATATGGATAGTGATGGGTGATCTATTATTGAAGCTGAATTTATTTATAATGAAGAACAAATTAAATTCATATTAACAGTTCAACCTTACAACTGTTATTTTTGTGTTCCCTTTAAAAAATGATGATTTTTGTTAAAACGTTTATGGGTGTTTATTAGTAGATTTTGAAAAAATAAAGAACAATACAACTATTTTCACAATCACATTGAAAAGTTCATGAAAGGATATGAATTTCCACTATGCCCGATTCATCTACTATTACCGAGATGAATCTGCTTGAATGTCAAATCGCATGTACTTGCACATAATTCATTGTAGACAAATACTTTGTATGTACCAGTAATAGTCACTTTTGTATGTTTACATGTACAGTGTATGTATAAATGACAAGGCGCGTTTCCTGCTAAATTTAAAAGAGAACATTGATCTCACATAGCAGTACAAAAGAAAATTCAAAATTAATGTTCACATTTTGAGAAAAAAATCCATTCATCCAATGATACTAATCAAGGATGTACATGTATGTGTTATGCAATCCTGATGTACAATGATTTGCTGTTTGGTAGGCTGCAATTTTATTTACTGTTTTGGTACATTCCACTCTTTTTAGTCAAATTCTAAATACTAGCCACAATGGCTCAAAACCATATTAACATGCATAATGTTTTAGGAAGTACTAGAGTAGTGTTGGTATCTCCTTAATTTCACATGACGGTATATCAAACAGTTACTGTAGTTATTGCCTATTACCCCCCCCCCCCCCCCCCCCCAAA
>BEXV01001704.1:18568-32017 GCA_003118195.1 Hemicentrotus pulcherrimus
GGGGGGGGGGGGGAGGGGGTGGATCATAAAACACTCCTTTGCAACTTTGCACGTGACAATTTAAAAGGAGTACCACAAGGCCTACACATTCTAGAGAATGGAGAATGAAATCAGTTGACAAAATAAGTCACTTGAAACATACAATTACATGTTATCTTGACAACCTGAGAATTATTACTTTATCAAACAAAGATTTCATTATGATTTTATCCCCCTATATTGAAGAGATATTTAGGCATCTGACTATAAATACCACTCATCGGTGTAAATGAAAAAATCTGTTAAATACAGGTACTATGGACGATTACCAGGGTTTTTATTTCTTGTCACTAATTTAAAGAAGATCAATTGGATTTTGGCACAGAGGTACACATACATCATATACTACTACAGGTGATCTTAACACAAATAATTTTTACAGGATCTAATGAAATTTACAGTGAACTTTCAAGACAATAAATTAATGGTATCTGCCAAATACCTTGGTAGAAAATGTAAACGGCCGATTTATAAGCAAAGAGATATATGAATACCTGGTATCATCCAGGCCCATGAACCTGCATGGTCTCATATGAGTTTATATGCTCATCAGAGAATGAGAGTTCCAACTTGTTTAATTAGTTTGTTCATTGCTTTTCTAGTCCAAACATCACATCTACTGCATGACAAGCAATTTTAAAATAAATAAATTTCTCTCAAATGTCATTACCAGACCTTAATTTAATTTTCAACAACTGGAAGAAAAATTAAAATAAGAACATGTACTACTTATTTTCAGCAATTGACATAAGAATAACAGACAAAAATCTGTACAAATAGCAGCTGGCCCATTCCATGAGAAGAAGGACATGACATCAAAAAAAGAAATGTACCTCTTATGTTAATTCTTTGATTTATCACTAACCTTATGCCATGGAAAAACATTAGGCCCTTTCAAATTCAAACAATTTATTTTTCATTTTTGTTGATTTCCTAACGGACAAAATGTAACACGAGTTACCGACATATTTGCTTCCTGCATTTTACTAGTCCATTGTTTCTTGTCTTTAATATTGTGATCTTATTAAGTCACAACCTACTATCAAATTAAAGTAGGAAAGATTTTGTCAGGATTGTCTAGTATGAGGAGACTTTGCCAAAAGAGGGTCTCATAGAAATGACCATGTCCTTTTTTTGTAACGCGAGTTACCGAAATTCAATAATCCAAGAATCTAAAAATGTTTGTTCTTCAATTTTCTTTTTTTTTTCATTCAGTTGTTCTATATCTACCCTGTCCATGTTTGAAGAAAATATCTTGTAAATCCTAGCAGTTCTAAAGATATAGGCACATTATCGTGTCAATGTACCCATTAGGTGTAACGCGAGTTACCATGGAATGGCCCAGCTACAGTACATGACCCCCCTGAAAATAGAACAAAGTGAAATTTTCCATGAGATGAACAATTTGTGTATATAACAAACTTTCATGCCGTACATTCTACATGTACATGTACCTACTCCACAAACCCATGTGGCTGAAGAAAAAAAATCATTGTTTAAAGGTATAGACCAGTTTTGGAGACACCCCCCCCCCCTCCCCCTCTCAAAAAATGAAATAGAAGCTCTTATTACCAATCATGTGGAAGAATTCTTTTGACTATATGTTTTGAATATTCTATATCTGTGCAAAATTATTCCCATAAAAGACCTCAAGACTGAATTAAAAAACCAAAAGAAATTTGGTTACAAAACATTTATTCAAATANCCTCTTCAAGTAAAAGAAAAGAAGATTTGAGTGGGAAAAATGGCATCTAAAAGCATTCCCCTTCTTGTGAGTAAGAAAATAAGGGAAACAAAAATAAGGGAAAATGGGGGGAAAAGGGGGTGGGAAATGGAAAAATAGATAAAATAAGGGTAAAATCGGGAAGAAAAGAATTGGGAGAAAAAAAATCGGGAAACCTATTTAAATCAGGTATTTATCAAGCCTGAAAACATCAAGGAATTAATTCTAAGAACATATTTTAGCAGTCCCTGCTGATATCTAAATGGGTTATGTTTATCCCTGTCTCATTATGGTCATATATGAACCTGTATCTGTGATGTCAAAAATACACCTCTCTCTCTCTCTCTTAAACACTAGAATATCAGTTTGTATGGAAAGTTCCTGCTTCCCGTTATACTTCACTACAAATGAATGCCTTATTCAATTGACAGTGCACATTTCATTTTGCTAATGAAAATGTAATACCAATGTCTACAATGGTTGTATTCAGTATATCTCTTTCATTTACAAGATGTTGCTCCGTAGAAAACATCAGAACAGTTTCATAGAGACAGTCAGTACTGATGATGGTCGAATATTACTTTTCATGTATCATATCAAAGGATGATATAATGAGGAAGTATAGCAAACTATAAATGTCAATAGTAGACAGTGTAATTTATTTACATCATTTGTTTTTCCAATCAATCTGCTGAATTCACAAATAGCTATCCGATGTGTTTTAAGGTCCTTAGATGATGCTCGAGTTGGTAGCCTCTGACTAGGATCATTATCCTTCATTCATCGCACACTTGAAACATATCTTCTTGACACAACAACCAGGTCCCTCACACATAGAAGATAATGACAATGAAGACATACTCTCATCACTCCTTTCCTTGACCTCTATATCATCATCCCTACTATCTATCATTATTCTACTGCCTTTACTTCTATCCAATGGTGATCTCCCTGTCCATGAAGATTTTACTATACTGACTTGTCTTTTTGCAGGTGATTCTAGACTGCTAGCTCTATCTGATGCCTGCCTTCTGCGCTTCGTTGGAGTCTGGCCCTTCATCTTTATGGATTTATCTGAAGAGAGAGACAAATAATTTCAGATTTTGCATAATTATACAAAAAGTATTTTCTTCCTCTTCTTATTCTTTCACTTATAATATGATACATACAGATATAAATATCTAAATGTCTAATCATAATTCACTAATACACATGTACCAGTAGTTGAATTTTTGTATGGTTTCACCAGAAAATATGAAAAGTGTTATTAATATCTCAGTGTGGTGGTTATCTTTTATCATTTTTAATTAAATAAAGGTAAAGCAAAGTTTAAGGAAATTTTGAAAGTTGGATGGATAGTAATTCTTTAAAATTTGGATATATTTGGACACCCCAGTGGATGTACTATACGCACAAGAAAATTTAGCCCCTAAAACACTTCTGCTTTCGAGAAATTGAATAATAAAAAATTTACTGGTGCTCCACGTAAATTTCAAATATTTCAAATAGCGCCTATATAGCATGGTAGCTGCAACCATGAAAATCTCAGAATATGCAGTTCGGATATACAATTTTCAAACAAGAATAGCAAATCGATCGATTGTAGTCAAGAAACATTGTTTTAAAACGAAAGTAATATCAGTCTTGAGAGGGAGCTATACAACATGAAGAGTTTATTATATACAATTTCATCACTTTAGAATCAATTTTTAACCGCAACAACAATCATTGAAAATTGTAAAATCGCATATGCTTCAAGGTTGTTCATTTGAACCAACTTCATGACCCCACACTAAAACTTTGTATTACCTTTAAAAAAAAATATGGTAGATTATCCCAGTAAAAAAAGAACTTGTCAAATAAAGTGAACTACTATTACCCCTTCAACTAGTTATAATTAAAATTATACCACATACATGCTTGCTCTGGTGAAATGCTAAGCAATTCATTTTCATCAATACCCAAACACCACATCCTAACTCTAAACCTATACATAAATATGATTGCAAAAGTTGCAATCCACCACCTAAACCTGTATCTTTCACAACGTAAAGCCACGAGTGAAGGCCACTACCACTTCTCTTTGTATACAAACTGGTTACTTACCCTGTATAGCTTCTACATGTGTCTGAGGAACCTTCTTTGGTAGCTTCTTATCAGTCAGGTGGTCCTTCCTCATTAGTCTGTCAGATGATACAGTTCTATTGAGATCCTTGATGTTCAACTCATCTTCATCTATTCTGGTAGATGTAAGGAAAGATTCATCTCTTACATGAAGTTCAGTGCCTATCCTATTAGTAGAAACTCTATCCTTTTGAATCAACCTTTTCTGCTGCCTTGAAGATGTTGGTCTAACAGGACTGTGACTTGGACTGTCATTTACCTGCGTAGTTTTAGCAATTGGCCTTTGTCTGTTTCTATCTTTGGATTTGTCACTGGTCACAGAGTTGCTCATCACTACTGAACTGGATTTTGTCCTAGGTGTTGCTGAGAGTCTGCTTCCTTCTAAAACAGTACTTGGGATATCTTCTGTGATTGGAGAACTGGAATTTTCATTGCTAACATGAATTCCTTTACTACTCTTAATTTGGACAGCACTACTATCTCCAGGGTGAATGATGAAGGTGGAATCACTTCTCTCTGACACTCTATCTGAATGATAGTGGTGATCATTTGTCCTAACTGCAGGACTCTTTGAATGCCTGTCTTTGGCGTGAGATGGTTCATAGTTTCTTTTGTGCAATCTACACCCATTCTTCTGGAGGTTTGTGGTATGTTCCTCATTTTGTCACTTGTAATTACAAGTATCTGTGTGTGTCATCACCGGTGTAGTACAATGAGATCTTCTGTGAGCTTTCCTGCTACCACCATCCCTCTTGTTAGGACTGGAGTTCTCTTCTCTTGTTTCATAGCTGCTTGAATATTTATGTTTTTGCTCATGACATTTGATTTCCTCTTCCTTTATTTTAGTTAGGTTGACCTGGAAAACTGGAGAGCTGGATTTTGGAGTGTTTTTCTTCAACCACTGCCTGCCTCTATCAATCTGGTTTCTGGACGAAGACGTATGATGAGGCATGGACGACTTTCTCTCGTTATCAGAAACAATGTATGTCTGCTCAAACTGACTGATCTTGTTACGTGCATGAATGCTATCCACTGTCTCTTCTGTACATCTATTGAACAATTGCTCCAGTGAATCATAGGCATGATTTCCTACATATTTAGAGCCCATTTCTTCTTCAGCATTAGATTCCTTCTCCATGTTATCTACTTGGGAAGCAGATTTGATCGTTTTGGTCTGCTGTGGTTTGGTGCAGCTAAACTGATTTGAAATGTCTTTAATCTCTAAATTCATTTCTGGTCTACCTGCCATATGTTCTTTTTTGTAATGCAATCCATCATTCTCATCTTCTTCGCTACTGAGAACCAATAACTCCATATCAGGCCTGTTCCCTAAACGATCTCTAGAGTTACTTTCACCAAAGACCAGACTCTTGGGGGGATATGGAAATTTATCACCAACTCCCTTCTCTCTTAAATGTCTCACTTTTAGTTGATCCTTTTCAGCAGAATTCACACACATATGACTGAAAGGTGATGTGATACTAGGTGTCTTTGAAACTTTCCCATGTGTTGTGGTAGCAGTGCTTAATGGAGTGCCAATTGAAGGAACTTTAACAATTTCATTGGTAGAATGACTCAGGTTGGAGGGGGTTCTTGGACTCCGGGACACACTATTGACCCTTGACATTGACTGATCTTGGAAAGTTGTTGATTCCCCACTGCTGTCTGCTGTCAACAGTAAAATGTCTTCCTCTCCTTCTGTATTCGAGGACTGTTCATTTGAATGCGGCTCTTCATGTATTTCCTGAATACCATGTGGTCCTTGGGTGGTATTCAAGGTGTCATCAGATAAAAACTTGCTTGATTTCTGGTTTATGTTAAACCTCTCATCAGTCACGACACCGCTGATTGAAGATTGCTCAGGAGCTATAGCAGATTGACACCCATTTGACTGTAGTGGTGAACTTGCCTGTACTGTCACTGTAGAGGGACAAGTCCTTCCAGTATCATTTGACTTTGAAACCGCATTTCTTGTCACTGTTTTACCTTGAGCAGTCCTAAGTCTGCCATTGGGTGACAGAATTGGCATTGGGCTAGTCAAAAGCTTTGGCAAAGGAGACTTAAAGAAGTCCATTATTTCACTAAGAACACCCTGTGACATTTCATTGCTCTCTGCTGTTGTTTTAGAAATATGTCTCTTAGCAGGAAGGTTGCAATTACTTTGAGGCTTCTTAAAAGTTCTTCCACTCATATCTGAAGCCAGTATTGATTTCTTTGGTGTCAAACAAGTTGATGATTGACTGCCTCTGTGAAACTCTACTTTGTTCTTAATATGTTGAGTATGAATTGGTAAGCTCTTCTTTGCTGAATTGTTCCTACCATGTGATGACGTCCATTCCATTTTTCCACCCGGTGACTGCATTAACTCAAAACACCTTGGAACCAATGATTCACTAGATACAGCTTTGTCTTCATCTTCACATTCAGATAAATTAATGTCATCATCGAAGTGACCAGCTATTATCGCTGTCTCATCTCCTCTCAGCGTGACTGGCTTGCCTTTAGAGCTATCTTGGTTTCCTCTGGCTGTAGAAGCCTCATGGCAGATGGTAGACGATAACGGTGCTTTGAATAACCTCCTGGAAGTATTACTGGTACCTGCAGGTTTGCTTTGCCCAATGGGATCAGATGATCTATCCCTCTCAATACTACTCACATTGATATTCTTGGATGTTTTCTGTACTTCAGTTCTTTTAACAGCCATTCCTTGGACAAAGACTCCATTCTCATCAGCAGATGAAGAGATATCATCAGTCTCATTATTTCCTTCAACCAATATAGACTTCACTTTTCTCACAAACCTCTCTTTAATCTCTAATAAAGACTTTGTTTTGTCTTCTTGTGATAGATCCCCTTCACTCAGAGTAGATTGACTAAGTTCTTCCATCTCTGTAGAGGATACATCTCCTTCAGAGTCCTCATCCATGTTACTATAACGACTGGTATTCATGAAGGCATCATCACTCAGCCAGCTTCTCACTTTGTCTTGAGGTGATATTCCCCTGAGGCTACGGTCCCCATCAGACTGTCTTGTTCCATCTACTTCAATCATGTCTTCCTGGTTGTTTTGTATCCTCTTTGAATATTTCTCTTCAGGGTAGGCAGTATATGTTGGACCACTACACACAGAGCCAAGATCACCGGAATCATCCCCAGAATCAGAGCTCTCATCATACTCTCCTCCATCTGAAACAGAAACAAATCAACCTTCCACACTCAAACTACCAAAAATATGCTTAAAGGGATCGTTTAATAATGATGTTAAATCTGAGATGCACGGCCCTACATGCTATCAGTGTCTGTGATATGGTGTTATATTGAAGCACTAAAAAAATTGCGCTTCAAAATGATCAAGTAGTGCCTCAAAAAAGTAAAAACCTTAGAGTGACCGGTTTTACTGTACTCGTTTCCCAATAGACTGTAGTGTTACGGAAACCGTTTCGCAAACGCAAAATTTTATTTTGATTTTCAATCATAAATATCTTGATAATCAGACAGGCGATCAGCTTGTAAAAGTCATGGGGTTCCTGACTGACCTAAAGGGTTTATAATTATCATTGCAGCATGAGCTAAATCAAAGATTTTTTTAAAGGATCTAAGACAAAGTTACCGGATCCCTTTAATGAATGATAGGTCAGTTGTTGAACAGTGAAATTGATAAACAAATAAATAAATAACTTTAACAGGAACAAAACACTTTATACAAAAATAAAAAACTGTCGACTGTAGTAACTGTAGTATTCCACATGAAATTACAGTGCTATGCCCTTTAACCAATAAGGCATTCATGTACTTCAACATGTTAATGTATGTAGCAGTGTTTACTGTACTGGCTTAGATACAGTCATTTCATAATGAAAGAGGGAAGAGAGGGGGAAAAAATTGTTCAATTTTCCAATGTATAAGAAAACTGATTATGATTACAATGGATCATTCATTACCTCTTTTCAGACCAACAATCTCAGGATTCTTTGACATGGAGTGATGTCTATACCGAATGAAAGCTCCTAAGCCATCAGATGTCTCATGCGTGAAATCAAAGTTTTCCTGCAAGGAAACAAATGAATTCACTAGGTATAAAGGCTAAAAAAGAACAAAAGGTTAGGGGTTAGGTGATAGCGATCTTATTAACAGTTTTAAATGATGAGAGTCTTCATTAACGGAGAATCTCCAAACTGGCCTCCAGTTTCAAGCGGGATACCACAAGGCGTCTTCAGATCAGTCCTCTTCATGGTCTACATTAATGACCTTCCACTTGATGCAAGAAAGAGCAAAGTGGCCTTATTTGCTGATGACACAAAGCTGTATAATACAGTGAGCACACCAGCACAGATTATTGACCTCCAAGACAACCTAAACAACCTGCACAGATGGTCTGAGAGATGGCAGTTGCCTTTTAACGAGGAAAAATCCAAAGTGTTCCACATAGGTAAGAGAAATCCTGAAGGAAACTACCACATGCATGGGAAACATCTGCAATCAGTGAAAGCTGAAAAGGACCTTGGAGTGACAATTGACTGCCAGCTGAAATTCCATCAACATGTTTCATCAACGGTTAGGAATACCAACTAATGGGAATAATGAAAAGACCTTTCTCGCAACTGGATAAGACAACACTACCAATTCTGTTCAAGACCCTCATTAGACCACACCTAGAATATGGGAGCGTTCTTTGGCATAGCATAAATAAAGAAGATGAAAAAGAAAATCGAAAGAGTGCAAAAAAAAGAGCTACCAAATTGGTTTGAGAAATCAAGGACCTCCCATACCAACAAAGACTTAAATACCTGAACATGTACTCTCTGTTCTACAGAAGAACAGGAGACATGCTCGCAGATCATGCATGGACTAGTTGACATCCCACAAGATCATTTCTTCTCCCATCATTTCTTCTCCCAACCTGCAAGTAGAAGTAGATCCACAAGAGGGCACTGTTTCAAGATCCAGAAAAAACACTGCAGACTGGATGTTAGAAGCAAGTCTTTCAGTAGATGGATAATTCAAGATTGGAATAGTTTGCCAGAAAACATAGTGGTCTTCACAACAACAGACAAATTAAAAAGACATATTGATAAGTATTGGTGAGAGCATTGTTTTGATTTCCCATGATTCCACTCCTGTGCATGCGCAGAAAAAAATTCCAACAGGCTAAACCAAGAAGCAGTGACTGGGAATTACAGGCCAACACCTTCTTCCTGTACCAGATGATGATGATGATGATTTATAATATTGTTGTACCATATTATTTTTAAGCTGAGAATCTCTTCTTTCAGAGTCAGATCGAAAACAAAGAATAATTTCTGGCAAATTTGTGGTGATCTTGTGGTGCGGGTTCACTTATCATACTCAGTGGGCTGTACAGAGATTGAAGATTAAAGTGACTAGATAACATAATTAAAGATTGATGAAAAAGCTGCAAAATTTTACATGAAATGTTACTTATTATATTCCTTCTAATGTACTAACCCTCTAACATGCAAACAAATCCTGAAAAAATTCTTGAACAACAAAGATATTCATGTTTTTCTTTAATGGCGTCACTGTGGACACCCTCTAACAGTATATTTTCCTATTTTTTAAGTTTTCTAACCGTTATTCCATGAAAATAAGACATAAGACAAGATTGTTTAAATCTTTCAACACTTGAATGTCTGGAATGGTATATAAAGCCCATTTATTGCTTTGTGACAATTTACATTCACCTAAACTGTAATTAAATTGTAATAATATAGTTCAGAGAATTAAGGAAACGATCAGATCAGTTTTTCCCAATTGTTATCGTTAACAATGGTCTGTTTTCACTCAAATTTTCAGATTATCTTTAATTGTACATCTAGCATTGAAGTCACTACCTTAGGCACCATTTTCTCTCATCTAAACAATGTTACCAAGTCCCTTTAAAGATTTTTGATTGAATCTTTATTACCAGATATATGTTTCCTGAGGATTCTTCATTTGATGATTCATTGCTCTTTGAAGGAGAAATAGTAGACCCAAGAGCACTGTCACAGCTTACACCATCTTTCCTCTTCTTTCCTATGAGAATCAAATAAACCACTAATATCATCCATCACATTGTTATATCTTTTATAGGCAATCATTGAAACTTGTATGTATCTTTTTAATATCAGGGACTGCCTTGACAGAACGTTATGGTTTTATTTGCAGTTTTCCCCAATTCATTTCTAATGCTGATTAACTTTGTATAATTCTGGTATATTTGTAGACATGTTTCCATTTTGTGTTTTCTCTGTTTTCTATATTGTATATAATCTGTATCTTATGTGTTTTTTATGGATTTGAATTGAAACAAAACTTGAACTAACACAACACATTAAAAATGGATGAATATACCGGTACAAATATTTTTTTTAATTCAATGAGCTTCATATACAGTGCGACCCAGAAAAACGAAACCGAGAATTATCGATGTTTTATCATAACTTAATCACAATTATAATTAATAAATGACACATATTTGTAAAGCTTAGATCCTCCTCTTTCAATTTGATGCATCATTTCATGCATGAGTGATTAAAAGCAATTTGAAGGAAGGAAACCAAAAAGTCACTTGGTGGGCGGTATCTGAATTTCGAAGAAAAATTCACATTTCTAGATTGAGGTATCATATGAAAGGGCAAAACCTGAATTTTCTAGAATTGTGATTTTCTCTTTGAAATTTAGATACCGCCCGCCAAATGACTTTTTGGTTCCCTCTCTTCAAATCCATTTTAATCTCTCATGCATGAAATAAGCATCATATGAGTTGCAAATGAGCTTTACAAATATGTGTCATTTTGCAATCAAAATTGTGATAAAGTTATGATAAAACATCGATAATTCTTGGTGTCGTTTTTTTTCTGCGTCGCACTGTATATGTGAAAAAAGAATCTCTGTACTATCGTCTTTCAGGCTTGGTTTGCCTTTTAACATTTAGATGAAAAGCTAGCAGGATATCCCACTGCTTTTAGTACAAATAAAAAATAAATCAACTTTATCAGTTGGTTATATCATCTGAGCTGTACATGGATTTGTAAAGAATATGTTAGACCTGTTAAATTTTCAAAGCATACATAAGTAGGTTGGTGAAAAAGACTGACCTTTCTGTAAATCAGTTGCTAAAGGCGTCCATCCAAACGGTTTGAATAAACTGCTGCCTTCTAAAGAGGCTGAAAAGAAAAACAAATATTATCAGGAATTAAAACTTCCTAGATTAATGTTAACACACTTTTAGCATTACATCCTAAACTTCTTTCTTTTTTTCATTTTATCCAAAAAAAAATCATTGATGTAAGCATACATGTACAATGTAGTGAAAACTAATGCCAGTTCGGTATTTTTTTTTTTAAATGATAACTCAGAATATATGGATTTTGCTTCTTTCTACCAGCCTTAAATTTATTGGGCAAACATTCATCATTTCCTAGACTAGTACTAGTATGGATTCTTGAAGACTGCTGTCGAGTGGAGTAAAACATAAAAAGGTATTACTCTACAATTCTTCTTTCTTTGTTCATGGACTATGGAAAAAGGTGCTTTATAAATCATATTACTGTTATCATATATTTTAAAGATTGCCTGCTACACATTAAGGCTGTTATAAGTTTAGTCCTATGACTATGTTGTAGGGGGGGGGCATTTAAACTCTCCCAACTATTCTTGCAAATAGTCCACATATTTTATCCCCTAATAGTTTTTTTTCCATTACATACATGTTCACTGAATCTATATAAATTTATGACTCATAAGTTCAAATGAACATTCTTGTTCTCATCATTTCAAGTATATTTTAGTCTACACCACAGAGCTACAAAGTATCACGCATTAGACGTGACATTACGCATTTCAAGGGTCTGGAAATGCTCTCATGCACAGCGCGCGCTAGATTTTAAAAAACCGCTTTACCTTATACGCGTGTTATAGGCTCGCCCGCAAATGTCACGCATTGCCATTCTTTGAACTTTGCGTCTCTGACAGCAACAAATACAAATTTGTTTGATACATACGTGTATATGTGTGTTTGTGTGTGTGTGTATGTGATCACACCATTCAAACTACAGCTACCCTATATCAAATATATATAAAAGTAATATAATACAGACTTGTGGTCATGTGAGATGGGGTATGTAAACCTTGATCTATTCATCAGAACAAGAACATCATATTGCAACAAATCAGGAGTAACAAGGTTAATCTGCTTATTGTAAGAACATGTGTTTGCCGGGCTTCCTCCGAAGCACTTGTGACTTACCTGTCACAGAAGACATCTCCTGCAAATCAAGAATGGGAGAATCTTCAAAAGGCTTGTCATACTGCAGACCAAAGAAAGAGAAAGAAAAACTAACTCTGGTAAAACCCTTAAAATGCCATGACAAAAAGTGCCCCTACCCTGGCTCATTGCACAGAGCGGCACCAATTTAAAGAAACCTTGCGTGTACTGTATTTACCGCTATTGCACGCTGGGCCTTGGGTTATTTGTATAATGTGCGAGTAGATCTAGGCCTACCATTAAAGGTAAAGACCAGTTATGGTCATGCGATTGCATTGTGAAAGAAACGTTGTGGAATCTATCAGAAAAAGTTGATCATCTAACTTTTAGCATATAAGTATAGTCTAGACTAAGTGTGAACTGCAAGGTTCTGGAATCATCAAAATGATAGGAAATTTGGCCCTGTCTTCGTAAAGTTACAAGCACTGTACACAGAAAGATGTATATGGGACTATACGCATATCTCTCACATATCAATTAGTAGGCGGTTTCCCGGCAAAAGTTTTATCATCATGTATTAAATCTTGTCAAAACATAATCTTTCAAATGATTGTTAATAATTGTTAGAAATTGGGGCGTTTCCAATACTGGTCTTTACCTTTAAAGTTAAACTAGTAGATTTCTAGACTCTAGATCTAGGTCTAGATCTAGATCTAGATCTAGGCCTACAAAAATTGAAAAAGTTGTAAACTAGACCTAGTCTAGACTTCTAGATCTAGATCTAGACCTTAGAGTTAGACTAGATCTAAGTTGTATTGTAATAAACAATGATCCTGATGATTCATTAAATTGTTTATCATATTATTTGAAAGGCTCATAGTAGTATAGTGTTGCCTGTCTTAATAAGCCAGATAATACATGTGTGGGAGTGAGTGCATCCTATCGAGATTCACTAAGAAGTACAAGTAATAACACAATCGAAAGGGTATGGGACTGAGGTAAACAGGTAAACACATAATTGGGTGAATATAGATCTACAGAGCATCTTGAATATGAATTGACAGACCTGAACGTATTGTTATAATGTTTATTTACATAAAATAGCGATCTAGGTTATCTCAATTATCAAACGACTTACTTTATTGATGATAGATTCTAAGTTAATTCGGAATCTATCCTGGACTTCTTGGCGATTGGAAAATTTGCTTTTCCAAGAGGCCGCCATCTTTAAAAGGTATATTCAATTTTCGCGCCGGGCGTACGTACGTCGTACGTACGTGCGAGCGCGCGTAGACCATGCTAGAGATCTATTATAGATCTCTCCACTGATGTCTCACTGAGTGGTATCTACGT